>ML786912.1:466901-481631 GCA_009831015.1 Picea engelmannii | reverse complement strand
ATAGTATAAGAGTTACACCAATACACCATAATACACCATGCACAATATATGAGAAATAATCAATAGTTATTGTTCAAGGGAAGTAATGACTTCCAAAGGTAGATACAGCTTCCAAATGTAAAGGGAGGGATAAACCTCCAAGAATAAGATACAATCCTCCAATATTAAGAGATATTTGAACTCTCCATCCTTGCCCCTTCCTTCCACCCAAGAATATATGAGAGATAATAAAACTTTACATTAAATCATCACCATCAACCAATCATCACATAGAACCTGATAATGCTTCCTGAGACTTCTTCAATTTCTGCAATTATTCAATTCTTGGAGTACTCTGATCCTATAGATAATATTAGTCAATGTATTCTCTGAAACGCCTCCAATTTTCACTCCTTGAATCCTCCCCAAAAAGAGGTTATAGAAAGAATGGTAGACTTTATTCAATTCTGGTCTATTCAGAAGACCCAACTTGTACAGCATGCCCCGTGCTCAATATTTAACATCTGATTCTAAAACTCGTACAAAAGAAACTAATGTCCATACTCTTTCCAATGGAAGTGGTCCCACTTGATTTGGATTTTGTATGAAGACGTTATGACTATTTTACCCGAAACATCGTTTTATTGACTAGCTTCAGGACTGGTCACAAACCCTATCTTCCACAGACTGTATCTCCATAATTATAGCGAATCAAGAGCTGAATTTTTTACCAGAGGTACCTTGATATGTCTTCTCAATACCATAGAGATTTCACCATCTGAATTGTTCTAGAAAAAATGTTATAGAAAAAATGGTAAGATGACCTAAAAATAACATACCTTGGAACACATCACCAAAAGACGTCATCCTCCGTTGAAATCCGACCTTATTTTCTTCTTATTTCCTCTGAAATTCGACTTGTGTCAAAATGAGTGTATAATGATGTTTATTTATACCATTTATGTCACTTAATTTAACATTAGGGCCGACCTGACACTTTTTTATTTTGTAATTCTTTTCTTTAATTATCTTCAGGGCCTACATGTACTTCCTTCTTCAATTCACTTTGTCATCTTCAAAAATTCGTTTCTCCTCAACCATGAGATCCATGTGACGTGCCACATACCACTGGAAACAAAATGATGTATACTATCCATTCATGGGTGTTGTATATGCATGTGCATTGTCCTTCATGTCCAAATACCTTTATCAATCTTGCGGTCCAAAACCCATGACTAGGGTTGACATCAATGACAACAACCAATCTTCCAACATAGTTTTTGGTTTAGTCATAAAACCTAACTTCTAACAAGTATAACTCTGTACTTGTAATGAATCATGATCTAAAAATTGTACATAATATTCTTCAATATATAATATAAATTCCCCCAATTTTTTCTCCTTGAATCATCCCCCTAAAAAATTTATAGCGAAAATGGAAAGATGACTCATTTTGAAGAAGAAAACTGTGGTTTTAAAAACCTCAACTTCCACTGAGTATAGCTCCAAACATGTGATGAGTGAAGACTTGAAATTAGTACCGATATTCTTCTCTATCTCTTCTGAAATACCTCCAATTTTCACCATATGAATCATTCTAGAAAAAGTGTTATATCAAAAATTCTAAGATGATCCTCAAAGAAAACCCTAGAACAAATCATCACAAGACTTCATCTTCTCTTGGAATTTCTCCCTTCTTCACTTCATCTTCCCTTAGAAACTCACTCCTCTAGGATGGAATTTTCTCCTCTTCCTTGGCTAGGTCGAATTGGTGCAATCCAAATGACAAATGAGGCTCCTCTTATTTATATAAGTCTTCTCCACATGAGGGGGTGTAACCAAGGGTCACAAGTTTTGGGTTGCACATTTTCCTTAAGGATGGCTCACATTAGGGTATTTTTTACTTTACTTTAGGGGATTCTTCTCTTGGATTTATGGGATTCTTCACTTGGATTTAGGGTCTTCTTCTATTGTTTTTAGGGCTTCTTCAAGGCTCCTTCAAGGCTCCATTTGTGTAAAACTCAAAGTGGGCATGTGGAAACAACCACATGTTATGTCATCCCATGAGGGCCATGCTTAAAAGCTACGCCATAAGGGGACCACTTTGGATTTATATACACTTATGCCAAGGATCCTTCAAGGATCTTAAATGATTCTTCAAGTGGACACATCATCATCACTTTTAAGGGCTTCTGGGCATTTCTTTAGGGCTTCTTCTAAGGTTGACATCAATGACAACCAATTTTCCAACAACATTGGTGTGTTCCTATTATATATGCATTGGAGTTCATTTTTATTAGTTCATGATAAAACTATGGTGGGTACATCTTTAAATTCTAAGCACACTAGTGCATTAATATATAAGGCACACGAAGTAAGGTTTAGATATTCTGTTATACAATATCCACTTTATTTTCTTTTAATTACAAAAACTCATTAGTGTGCTCCCATATATGGCGCATTGATGCATTCCCATTATCAATGCACTAGAAAAACGTTGCCTAACATGTGTAGTTCTAAAATTTAAGCACATTGTTGTGTCCTTATGACTCACCAATTAAGGTTTAGCCATTTTTTTATACAATATCAATTTTATTTAAAATTAATTACAAAATCGTATTGATATGCTACCATATAGGTCACACCAATGAATTTTAGTTATAAACACACTACAAACATAATCTATCTGGTGCATTTTTACACCCTAAGTTTACTAATACCTCTCCATGTAATAAACATCGAACATGGTTTAAACATTTTGTTATTAAATATCAATTTTTATTTAAACAAATTACAAAAACCAATTAGTGTACTTAATAATTTGGGCATGCACTGGTGTATACTAATAAATGTCATATTGATGTATAAATTTAAGAAAACCCAGCAGTGCACATTGAGTATACAAATGCAATGCTGGGTAAAATCACAAATCTAGGTAACACTTTCGTGAGAATCAGGTTGCAAAAATTGCTAATGACATGTTTTCGACCGAACTCTTGAATTTTTTGGCCAGAAAATTTTCAGCCGTAATGTTTTTTCGGCTGAAAGTTAAATCTAATGACACCCTTGAAAAATATAACACAAATTTTAAATCTAACAACAATTTTTCGTTGAAACTAACTTTTGAGTGAAAAAAACTAACTTTTAGCCAAACTATTAGTTCGTCTGAAAACCTGTAACTATGACACTTTTCAAAAAAACATGTGTTCACTTCAGCTTAGTCCAACTCAGGGAGGAGCAGACTCCTTAAAATACTATGATTCTGGTTTCGAAACTAGTACCAACATTTCGAGAATTGAATCTACTTTCATTTGATACAATTTGTATTCAATTTAATTGTTTTTTAGTAATTTTAGTTAATTTTATAAAACCATGTCTGCATATTATTTTTAGATGACAAAATGATTCAGTAAAATGAAAAATCAATATCTACAATAATACGCAGTCGAAAATTATGAAAAAATTATATAACAGAACCTTTCACTGTCCTCTTCAAAATGGTACTTTCAGATTTTACTTTTAAATAAAAATTAAGGTAGATACATGGTGTCAATCTAAACGTGTTTAGAATGTGCAACGTTTTCAAATTGGTCAAATTAAAAAATTGTAGTTATCATAATATTTATCTATTGTCTTTAAAAATATAGTTATACTTTAATAGAGTCTGTTTGGATTGTTGTAGCATATTTCGTTTTTCATAAACAAAAGTTTAATAATGACGAAATTGGTGTCAATAAACATAACTAATTATCAGTGCCTTCATTTTTAAGGAACATACTGTCAAACAATCACTAAATTGACATATCAAATGTCAATAAAAAAATTTCAAAAAATAATCAATAGAAAGCTAACAAAATTCATGACAAGTTTTTTTTACTGTAAAGTGAAATTATAAATAAACAAAAAATACTTTTGTTTACTTGAAGTTGAAAAAAATCTGAAAATATATTTTATTTTCTCAAAAAACAAGGAAAATAGACACCCAGATTCATGATTTTACCCTGCTACATCTTACTATCACTCGCACTGAGGTAGGGTAAAATAATTTTGAAAAGTACATTTAATTTTCACATTTCGTTAGTGTTTCAAGACATATAAACATTGGTACTCAACATCCCTATATGATTGCCCCATTTTTGGTGCTACCTTATTGTTGGATTCCTTAATTCCTTCACTTCACCAATGGGTTTGGTTCATTTTTCTATTTTGCAAAATTGTACCATATTTTCATTTTTTCTCTATGTGGCAACCATGTCTACTCAATAGAGAATAGACTAGGTAAGTTGATTGTTATCTCATGATTTATATTTTTATCATTTTAAAATTTAGAATTTAGCTTCAATTTTCCTGTTTTTTTCAAACTAAAAAAAAAATCCATGTAGTGTGTTCAAGTCATCTGGCTTGTACAAAATTGTGCAGTGTTTCCATGTTATTAATAGGACACACCATGCATGGTGTGTCAAGTAAAATAGAGTGCACTATTAAAACTAAAAAGAAAACCATGATTTTTGGGTGCTTTATATAATATTAGGAGGCATCATTAGTGTTGTTCCTATATATTATAAGTCTAATGTTGAGTGCAATTTTAAGTGTATAATTTTCTCCACCTGTAGGTGCTATATGAAATGTATAGATGCAGTATTCTCGGTGGATCTATAATTACCAATCGTTCCATACAGTCAATTTTAAAATATATAGTTTCCTACGCTTATTGATATGCTTGGAAATATATGTTTGCACCATAATTGGTGATCTTATACATCAAAAGCACACCGTTGAAGCCAAAGAATAAAAATAATTCTCACACTTTTTTGTTGCACTATATTAAATTAGAAGGAATCCTTTGTAGTTCTTTGATATATTATAAGAGCACCGTTGAGCATGTTTTTAGTATCACAAATTTCTCGTGTTTATTGATGCACTTGTAAATGTAATGAGGCACCATAATAAGTTCTTTCTTACATCATAATATCATTAGTAATAAATTATTTTTTCTTGGATAGTCGTCGTGCTTCAAAATGTATAGTCATACTATTGGAAATTCATGCATGCATACAAGTCACACCGATGTGGTGTTAATTCCCATGCACATGTGGTGCATCGATTATCAATAATAGCTAAAAATACCTTATCAACTTTATCAATGAGTTAATATTTAATTGGGAGAATTATTGATGGTGCATTGATATGAAATCCACATGTAACATTCTGCTCTTGCAAGCACATGGTATGGACTTATTCTTTGAGGACACTTGCGTGCAAGTGATCCAGTTATACTAGTATATGGTTATTTGTTTTGCTTATGGATTCTTATGATGATATTGATGGATTACGATTTATTTTGTTTGATATCTATGTATTGACATATGTTATTGACGAGTTTCCCTTAAGTGTGCTGGACACTTGACAGATTGAGGATGTTGATGTCATCACTGAACCTCCTTGGACTCCGGATTGAGTCAAGGAGTGGATTGTATTGGTTTGAGTATTTCATTTATGCATATGTGACATATGATCGATTATATTATCATCTTGTTTATGGATCATTGACAATGTTTCATTGATGGATGCTGGCTGATGATTGATTTATAATATGACTCACATAAGGAGTAAAGGGGCCATGCACATAAACCAGATATTGAGGGAGAGGTGTGGAAACACCCCTAACACAACCTACTAGAACTCCCATCATGGCTCAAATTGTATGTTAACGATTACCTAGTTCGAGAGCTCCACGATGCCATGAGGGAAGACTGAGACAGTCACTCATGAAGATTACAAGGGGCACACAATAAGGCATGGTCCTTATTCCTTAGAAGCCCTTAGTCTCTCACAAGTCGCCCGAATGGAGTGCTGACTCCAGAGGTTGGAAAACTACCAAAAATAGTTAAAGGTGAGTGGCACCCTTGGAGAACAGAGTGCATCTTAAAGGGAACATCACGTAATCATAAATTGAATCAAAGGTGAGTGGCACCCTTGGAGCACGAAGTGCGTCTTGAAGGGCATGCCGTAGAATTAAAATTTGAGTCAATGAATCTAGGTGGCCTAGAAAACTTTCAGCGAATGTTAAACCTTGTAAAATACCGAGCACTACCGAATTAATTAAGTAATTAAAGAATGAAGTTATTAATCATAATCCCTATACGAGTCTAATCCTTTGCAATTAAAAATTTAATTAAGCCTAAGTCTAAGTTAGTAAGAAGACCAAAAACTAAATTTACAAATTAAATATGAGGGGATGGAGTAAATCAAATTAAGAATTCAAGGTAAACAAAATAAATCTAAAGATTGATCTAATACGCATACGTGCAAGTAATTACCAAATTGGAATTTAAGGTAAGAATGGAATAAAGCTAAAGGAATGGGTACACATAGAAAGGAATCTAGAGTCTAGTTAACACTAGTCTAACTAGGAGAAGATTCCTATTTTAACTCAACTCGGTTTTAGAAAGGAGTCAGTCATTAATTGGAAATAAAGGGAACAAAGAGAAAACTAGGAGCGAAATAAGGAGCGCTTTTAGGATGGGTGAGAGAAATTATTTTTTATTAAAATAAAATGTGGATTTAATTGTGAAAATTGGGGAAAGGGTGACAAGTGTAAGAGGGCACTACTACATATGACCAAATTTTCCATGGTTTTTCATTTCTATTGCCACACATATCTGTCACACTTTCCACGAAAGAAAAGACTATTTTTCATGGAACATTTTTCGTTTCTATATCCATGAACCTGTTATTTGTGGAAACAACGACAAAATAATCCCTCCACATGTCATGATCCTCAAGATAGGTTTACATTATATAGCGTGGAAATAGCAATGAAACTTCGTCGCAATAGGGACGAAAAATCGTGCCAAAGTAAAAAACTTACCAACAGATTACGATGCAGATGCATACGTGCAACAGAAAAGTGTTGAAAGTTGCGACAAAAAAGCATGGAAATAATGACGAAAATGTTTGGAAGAGAAAATATTTACGACACAGATG
This sequence comes from Picea engelmannii, assembly GCA_009831015.1. Lineage (NCBI taxonomy): Eukaryota > Viridiplantae > Streptophyta > Pinopsida > Pinales > Pinaceae > Picea > Picea engelmannii. The sequence continues at coordinate 474,665 of ML786912.1, read as the reverse complement.
CTATATGTGTGACACAAAACTGTGGAAAAGTGCGACGAACTATCGTCGATATTGCCATGCTTCATGTAGGTTTAAAAAAAAAAATCTACATGAGAAGCTGGATGTTGGGATTCATGATTGACCCATATTTAATATTTTCATGTGTTATTGACCCTTCAAAGGGTTTATTATGTGAGAAGGTCTTATCAGAGGGGGTTTTGGGACTTATTAGGTGTCTTTCTTAGTGGACCAAAAGGGAAACCCAAGGCACCTTGGGATGAAGGGGAAGATAAAATACAGTCCCTTTGAATGAATGGTTATAATTGAGATATCGGGGATCTGAACTAGAGGTCAAAAACAATTTGGTAAGGGTATCCCAGGGGGACAATATGGGAGATGCATTTTGTTTAAACCTATCACTATGCTTTTGAGAGTGGGCCAACTCTTTACTTATCCACTTCAATGCACTCACAACCATTAATCGATATTAATATAGACTGGTCACAATAATTACCTTGAATATCAAATTTAACCTTTTAATGTGAAGGGATAATCACAACATGAGGTTAAAGGCATTCACACCCTTTCAACAACTATGTTTGTAGCTTTTTGGATGAGGAACTTGTAGCCTTGTAGTTGAGTCATTCCCTTACCAAAAAAATGAAGGTTACTCACACTCATATGAATGAAAGAAATCAAAGTTGTTCCCACGAAAAAAAGTTGTAACGCTTTGAAAGAATGGTAGATCACAACAATGGAGCACTTGTTTAAACAAAGACACTTACACCTATTCAATTAAAGGTCACTCACCCTATTAAAATGAAGGTACACTATACCATATAAATGAAGAGAAATGGAAATGTTTAACTCGAAGGGTAGTTCACAACAAATAAATTTAGTGTGATCACAATGTTTTGAAATGAAGGGTGATCACACTACTCTAGGTGATAGTTTCTCACACCACCCTAAATGAAGGATGATTGCACTTGTTGAAGTCGGGGTATTCACATTAATTCCAACAAAAGGTAACACATACCACTTTAAATGAGTAGGAATCACACATGATGAAGGGGAGATAACAAATATTTCACTTGGAGTAATGCAATTTGGTGGGAAGTAGAATAGCTAGTATTATATGTTATGGTCTCAATTTCCACCCTACATGCCAGAAGGGAATCCAACAAAAGATGAAAGTCAAAATACATTTGTTGCTCGGGATTTAGGATTTTTTTAGGGTCTTCACGTGGAATATAAGATAAAACATGCGATGATAATTGTTGGTCATTTATAATGCAACAAGCGATGATCCCTGCAACCTTCTAGATTTGCTAAGTTATGGAGAGGTAAGCGAGGGATCATATCCCACCATGATTTTATAATTATTATGAAGTGGGGTATATTGAAAGGAATTACTTATATCCTCACTATTGGGTATGACATATCATCTAGATTTACCACCTAATACATTTAATTTGTCAACCCAAGGGCCTGAATGTTTTACAGACTACCGTGCACTATATGTGCATATTTTGCTTCTTTCAATATTGATCATGTAAGTGAACAATCATTGCAGTAAAATAAAGAACAAAAACTAGATTACTGGTGCTTAAACATAAATAACTGTAACATTCAAATGAAGCACGATAACTGTAAATGAAGTAGAACACACATATCTGACAGATTCCACATAAAACCACAACAAAACTATATCATAAGCTGACAACACCTGGCCAGAAGAGAAGGCCCAACTCCCCGATCAGGGTTGCGGTGAACTAACTGCCATGAAAACTCAGAAACTCAGAGGAAACTCAATTTTCATTAAATAAAACGAGATTACATAGGTTGCAGTCTTGATACAGGACAAATCCTAGCTAGCTGACTGACTGGCTAATCCCTTCTCTATCTCTGTTTGTCCTTTTATACAATTCGTGGAGCACATAGTGTCCCAATATTAGGGTAACAACTCTTCCTAAAAATACACAAAGGTTGAACCGATTAACAAAAACTAATGTTGGACCATGGAACAAGTCCTATTTTTCACCTTCAACCCACAGACTGCGCTGCATCCTTGATCACGTCATCTTGCTAGACTGCGTTTTCTCTATTCCTGTGAGATTTCAGAGATTAGTGATTCACTTTGGTAAACCCCCAACCAATCTCTAACATTTTTGAGCTAATACACACAATGACATAATAGAGGTGCATTCTTACCCTTGTGGTTACACACAATAGCTCAAGGAATATAGAAATGGAGGTAAATAAGGATAGAAAAGGTGGTAGAAAACAAGCAATTTCATGGGCTAACATCTCCCCCAAACTTTAGTCACGTGCACATCCTCATGTAGGCCGTCGCTTTCATAGATCTGGGTTGGAACCTTGATACTAGGCCTAGAGTTTTGTTATGTCATATGCCTTATCCATATCTGTCCCTGGAAACTTATATCCCCCAGTCAATATTATATCCTTCCACCATTCTCTCTAGACCTCGTAATTAGGTTGATATTGATCAAGTGGCATCCCGATGATGGGGAATGAAAATCTCAAACATAGCCATCGAACCCCACAAAACCTCATACATGCTATATACCTGGATATTCTTTCCATGGCTCTAAAAAAATTGGGAGCCCTAAATGCTTCCCATTCCTTGATAGCAGGTGTTGATAAGGCCCATCTCTGGTCACAGTTTTCAAGTGCCTCTTCCTTGCAATAGGTTAACTGTTTTATGCAAAGCTCAGCACACCATTGCTGTGTAGTTTCCATATTCTGTGGCCAATTAGGAATCTGTTTGAAATAGTTATGTTTGTTGATGATCTGAACAACCTAAAAGTTCTCCATTACAAGGATGATTTTAAGGATGGAAATTTATTTTAAAATGTAGAAACCTTGGCGAATCTTACTAATCCTTCATATGCAAACTATAAATGATTGGGGATATTTTTGTAAAAATATTCAAATTTCTAAGGATTTTATATAGTTTTTACAAACTTTTGGTGATTTTTAAGGTAAAATAATTTTATCCTATAGAATTTGGGCGAATCATTTTTAAAATAGCGAATCTTGTTTTTGGACAAACCATGGAAAATTAGCCCATGAGCGAAATTTAGCCCCTAAAATCATCCCTGCTCCATTATAACTTGAAGGAGTTTGTGTACCTAATTTTCCTCAAAAGAATCAAGTGCCTTCTTCCACTTCACCTGGTTAATGGTGTAGGAAAGAAAGGCCCTCAATTGGACATCTCCCACATAAGGAACTGAATTGAATTTTTGATCATCTCTTAGCAGGTAGTTGTGCATGTACAGTTCACACATGAGATGTTGTGTGAGGATGTCATAACTTTTCAAGGTCCTAAGAAACTGCATGGGGTCTTTAATATATAAACCATCTCCCGGTGAAGACATTCCAGACAAAAAAATAAATATTGTTCATGAAGGAACAATGCATATCTGAGAGAAGGGGAGCGACACATTACTACCTATTGGGTGATATCATACATCTCATGTTTGTCATCTCTTAACCTCTATATCTGTGCCTCTAGCTCTGTAATCTTTTCCTTCTATTTCTCGCCCTTGTTCTTCTGTTCTTCCAACTTTTCTTCATAGTCACCAACGACTCTAGCAGCCTACTCCCTTATGTATTTCAATGTCCTTACGTTCACTGAAGAAGTGATAGATCCTGTCTGAAACTGGGATACAGTTTTCTTCCACTTATGTATATCGGCTTTCAAAAACACTACCTGAGCTTCAATTGTATCTGTCATTGGCTCAACTTGAGTAGATGTTGTTACTGTGGAAGTGTGAAAAATAGGATCAGTCTGAGTGGCTGCTGATACTGTAGAGGTGTGCAAGATAGGCTCGGTCTGAGTAGCTACTGTATGCAAAACCAACTCAGTTTGAGTAGCTATTGTTACTCTGGGAGTATCCTTTGTTTGAGTAGTTGTCGATACTGTGGGAGTATCGATAGTTTGGGTAGATGCCAAAATAGTCTCCTTGACATTTATCCTCACCATTTCCTTGGAAATTCTTTTGTATCTTCGTGCTCATTTCTTCAAGCAGAGCACTTGCTTATTTATCTTGGCATTCTCAATCCTCAATTGCAGACTTTCTCTAAAGGTTGTCCTATAACGTTCCTAAATAGGGGTTCTTCTCCTTGCAGAAAATTCGACAAATTTCTATTTGACAGGAATTTCTTCAGCCCATCCCCTAGGAGTAACCTCATTCTGAGCTTCATTGCCTGCAACCTCTATGTCTAGCTCTTGTTTAACTCACACTTCTCCTGGAGTAGAAGCACCCAACTCTGGTTTAGGGTTTTCAGGAGAAGTATGCTTTGACATTGGTTCTTGTGTAACAATGTCAATCATTTCTTGCTCACAAACTGGAGGAGTAGCTACTGTTCCTCAAAAATAGGGTTTTCAGGAACGACTTGTTCTGACGTTGGTTCTTGTGTTACAACGCCAGTCATTACCTACTCACCGATGGGAGGAGTAGCTTCACCATCTTCAAAGACAAAAAATTCATAAATTTCTGGCACTAGTTCTTGTGTAACAACGTCAGTTACCTCTTGTTCATAGATTGGAGGAGTAGCAGCATTCCTCTCCTGCTCATCAGACAAAGGGGTATCAACATCCATCTCATGATCATCTGTGGGTGGAATAACAATGTCTCTTTCTTGTTTATCTGCTGAGGGAGTAACAACATCTCTTTCTTGTTCATCTACTGAGGGAGTAGCAACATCTCTTTCTTGTTCAGGAAAAGGGTTTGGAGGAATAGAATCCTATGTTTCCTCTTCTTCTAAATCTAGGTTAATGACCTCCCTCATTCCCCCAACTTCTCTAACTTCCACTGATGGTTTCCCTGTTTCCTCATCTTTGTCTGAGGTTGATTCTTGTGTATCTGCACCCATTATCTTCCCTTCTACAATAGTTTCAACAACCTCAACTAACCTGATCAACCCATCTCTCTTTGCTATGGTTTTTGTTACTTATGGGATAAGTTCTACCAATTCTTCTTCCGATAGTGTTATGAACTACGACCAAGTCACAGGGCTTTGCTCTAGCACATGCATGACTAGTAGCTTAACAAGGCCATTATTTTTTAGGGTTTTGAGTGGTTGGCATGAGCACTGAGCTTCTCGCACCATCTGCTAAACGTTATTCCATAGAAAATAGGGCATGTTTATGCATTGTTGGAAACACATATATGTGAGAAATTTGAGATGATATTTGTAAATGGTAGAGGGGTGGACTTCACATGTCAAATACCTTATGAAAAATAGTGCTAGCTCGGCCCATGGAGGTGACAAAGAAGTTCATTTGTATCCTTTCCCTTTCATCTTTACTTCTTCGCCTTCATGCAGAAACAACTCTGGAAATTTCGAGAGTGGTGTTTTCCGGAAAAACCACCGCTGACTGGATATTGGCAACCCACTAGATGCTACAATGGTTTCCTTTATGACTCTGATTTTTAATCCCTAGACCATGGAGGAGTGGTCGTCCAAATTTTGGGCAAATTCTGTTGTAATGTTTGCATCGAATCCCTGTACCCTCTCGAAATACACGTCCCAACCTAAATTCTGGAAGATTTTCTAGAATTCTGGATTTCGATGGACCTATGTAGTCTTTTCTGGCTCATACCTTACTTCTCCACCACCCATTCTCTTCCGTCGATTGTGCCTTCTCGAGGAGAACCGATGACCAGTTCAGGAGAAACGACAGGCAAAACAGTTTTGCAGAAAATGTGTTGTGGAAAGAGTCGTGGATTTTTATTTTTTATTTTTAAATTAAATGATGTGGTAGGTAAGTAATGATGATGATATGAAAATGAATTTAATATCTTGGCAAATGATTAATGGTTTGGTGGGTGTGTCCAATCCCTATTCATACAACAACATCAGAAAGTTTTAAGTAATGATTGTGAAATCATGTGATTAAAGAGGGTAATGATGATTCTTTGGGAAAAGACTTAAATTCTCCCCCAAACTTAAAGTTAAGACCGTCCTCGGGCACAAATTCCTATTCCATGTGTAATATTACCCAAATCTGTTAAAGTTGGTTGAGTATGTACCTGGTGACTCACTTTTTATGGAGAATCATCATCGCAAGAATAACTTCATCTGCAGTCGCGAAATATGAAAGTGTCAATTCAAGCGACAACATCGAAAGTGGTGGCAACTGAAATATCGATATCCATGTTGGAGGGAATGTAGACGAGTAACTGCAACTACAGTAGCATCGGTAGGAGTAGCAGAAACCAGAGAGTAGTGACGACTGGAGTAGCGGAAACCAAAGAGTAACGACGACTGGAGTGGCAGCACCTCGGAGTAACAACATCTGGTACAATGATGATTTTAAAGTAAAGAAACCCGGAGTAGCAACGACTAGAGTAGCAGCAACTGGAGTAGCGGCAACAACAGTAACGACATATCGTACAATGACGATTTTGAAGTAACGACACTCGGAGTAGTGACAACCGAAGTAGCAACAATAGGAGTAGTGGCAACTGCAGTAACATCGTCTCATATAATGACGATTTTGAACTAACGACACCCAGAGTAGCAACAACTGGAGTAGCGACAACATGAGTAGTGACAACTACAGTAACGACATCTTGTATAGCGATGATTTTGAGTAGCAGGTGATTTTTGCACACGGTCACCCTGGACAGAAGTTGACGCAATAAATCAATCAACAAAATTTATGAAATTCGCCTGTAACATTTTAAAAATGAAATATTGGAGTTACATAGGGATGATTTTAGGGGCTAAATTTTTCTCATGGGATAATTTTCCATGGTTTTTCCAAAAAAAAGATTTGTTATTCTAAACATTATTTGCCCAAATTCTAAAGGATAAAGTTATTTTACCTTAAAAATCGCCAAAATTTTATACAAACTATATAAAATCCTTAGAAATTTGAACATTTTTATAAAAATATCGGCAAACATTTATAGTTGGCATATGAAGGATTAGTAATATTCGCCAAGGTTTCTACATTTTAAGATAAATTTCCATCCTTAAAATCATCCCTGTTGGAGTAATATCATAAAAAAAAATAATGAAATTTCAGAAGTTTAGTTGTTGTAGTCATAAGTTGTTACTGTATTTAACATTTACCTAGTGAGGCACAATGGGTGCCTTTCCATGGTCACCCTAGATAGATGTAGCAAGTGATTTTGTGCCACGGTCACCCTGGACAGATGTTGACACAATAAATCAATCAACAAAAGTTATGAAATTCACCTGTAACGTTAAAAAAATGAAATATTGTAGTAATATCAGAAAAAATAAAATAATGAAATTTCATAAATTCAATTGTTGTAGTCATAAGTTTTTACTGTATTTAACATTTACCTGCTGAGGCACAGTGGGTGCCTTTCCATGGTCACCCTGGATAGATGTAGCGGGTGATTTTCTGCCATGGTCACCTTGGACAGAAGTTGACACAATAAATCAATCAACAAAAGTTATGAAATTCACTTGTAACGTTAAAAAAATGAAATATTGCAGTAATATCAGAAAAACAAATAATGAAATTTCTGAAATTTAGTTGTCGTAGTCATAAGTTGTTACTGTATTTAACATTTACTTGTTGAGTGTTAAGAACCAAACATCAATATAGCATAGAAAAACCTCAAGAAAAGTACTCAAGACCTTGAAAAAGAGATAATTTCAGATAATAAGCCTCTTCGAGGGGGAAACCTCCTTTTACCCCACTTAAATGTTCAAGTACAAGATGATTCAAAATGAAAATGTCTCCTTCGTATATATAGGAGACTAGGAGGTATAATTACA
>ML786912.1:421449-444470 GCA_009831015.1 Picea engelmannii | reverse complement strand
TGTGTTTCAGCATCTACGTTTTAGCATCTGTGATTCAACATTTGTGTTTCAGCATCTACGTTTCAGCATCTGTGATTCAACATTTGTGTTTCAGCATCTACGTTTCAACATCTGAGATTCAGCATTTGTGTTTCAGCATTTGCATTCTAGCTTCTATGTTCCAGCATCTCTTGTGCGTGTTCAATAAGCCAACCGATTTCCATCAATGACAACCTTGACCGTCTGCGTCATCTCTGCTGCTTCGCATCATCTCTGCTGCTTCTATGTTTCAGCCTCTGCGTTTCAGCATCTGTGTTCTAGCATCTATGTTTCAACATCTGTGTTCCAGCATCTGTGTTTCAGCATCTGTGTTTGCATTTGTGTTGCAGCGTCTGTGTTTCAGCTTCTGTGTTCCTGCATCTGTTCTCCATACACAATCGATTGCCATCAATGACAACCTTGATCATCTGCGTCATCTCTGCTGTAGCCATATTTCCAACAATTAGCAGATGCCTTTTGAGATAGGCAAAATTATCGTGGCAATAACGACGAACTTTCGTGGCAATAACAACTAACTTTCATGGCAATTGCGACGAAAATCCCGACCAAGTTAAAAAACCTATTCGTGGCTATATTGATGAAATTCCGTGGCAATATCGATGAAAAATGCGCCCTATTTTAAAAAAAACCATGAAAATAATGGAAATGTGGAAAAAATTTGTGGAATAATCCACCCATATGTAGTAGTGGGGGAATAATTCTAAATTATTTTAATTAAAAGGAGAATTAATTGTGCAAGTATGGGAAAATTCTATAAAACAAATGGCTCAGTTGAGATATGGACACACGAGTTATGAGTAATGTTATGTTGCATAAATTTTGACTGGTTTTACTTGTGAGAGTTGGGATACCCATCTTGAGAGAGAGTGGTGGATTTACCTTCCGAGGTGAGTTGAGAGCTAAAGGTTTTCTGGTTGGCTATGTGTGTGGCTCCTTTGCAGCTCGGGGGGCTAAGGGGGAAGAAGAGTACCCCTAGTGTTGGATGGGAGGTACCGACGAAGTATCAATAGTTAGAAAGTGGACAAAGGAAGGGAACACCAGTCGCCAATGATCATCATCAAGCCTATCTTTGTTGGACACAGTATTTTCAATTTGAGTTTGAATTGTATTAAGTTTTTTTTGTATGTATGGTTTTTAGAATTGTTAATAGTGGTAATAGATTTCTAATATTTGATTGGAAAGCTTCCTTGATTATTATGTTTTGTAGAAAGGAAATTCTAACAAGTCTGAAATTTTAACTCCGAACTAATCTTGATTTCTTATTTATTGTTCTCCCATTTTCAATTTGGGGGTAATTTCCGAGGATTTTTTTTTGTGTATCAGGAATTTTAATTTCCTTAAGGATTAAGGATTTACCTCTTTGTTTTTATTGAACCTAGACTTTGATTCTCATAAGAATGTTGGACTGTGATTTTTCTCTAATAAACCTCTGCATTTTTGCAAGTTATCTCTGCGTTTTTTCTTACATTTTTTCCCAGTGTTTGCGCATTCGCCTAACTCATTTAAATGTGTATCCTCTGTGATTTATAACTCAACGTAAATGCCTTGCTCCATTCATGCGTTTTCTCAACATTGATTTATATTGATAATGCCTTTTTTGGTGCTTGAATCGATGCCCGTAACCTGAAAACCGTGGGCCATAACAACAACAACCAAAAAAAACCCTTTGGAGGACTTCGAAACCTCAAAACCCTTTCCATTGTTTTCTCATTGGAAGTAGTGATTGGCTATTGGAATGGTGTTACTTCTATGTAGATATCACAAGCGTAGTGCATTGAGAAATCATTCCTTACAATGTTACCTATGTTCATTCAATTTCTTGGATGGGTGATTTCCCTTGAACGCCCAGGCAATGGTGGTAAGGCAACAATTATTCTTTAGATAATTTTCGATGGCCCTTTTACAACTTTTTATCTCGTGGTCGGTTTCATTGAATCCTTTGTTGCAAAACACTATATCGCGTTGAGACTTCTACTCAATTTATCGGACTCTCTAAACTGGGATTAAGAGATGTTTGTTGGGTATTAACCTCTCTGTGCTTCAATGATCTAGGGGATCAAATTTTGCTCAAAATTCAAAGTACTCGGAATCACTTCAAATCGAACAGGTGCATAGGCCTCGTCATCACGAACCCAACACAACTCGTTTGGGTTCAATGGACGTTGGATGAGAGAGATATCGCATTCTGTTCAAATCGTCAAACAGGCAAAAAAAAAATGTGTTGACTGTACAGTCCGTACAGTCCGTATGGATGCTGACATGTCAGGGTCGTACGACATGTGGCGGGGCTGAGTTGGCAGGGCCATACGACACGTGGTAGGTGTTGGTTGGTAGTTGGACGACGAACTATTTCTTGACACGTGGCATTGGTGGCGAATGGAATGTTGACACGTGGCCCAATCAATGGCCACCACGTGTCACCCTGGCTATGGTTTAAAATTTATGTTGTTGGAAGCATTTGACCCTGCGACCTCCGGGTAGGGGTAAAGCTTTGGGAAGGGCTGCCCAATCGGTGTGCCACCCATATGGTTCTTAACACTATACCTTTTAAAAATTATTTGAATTTGAATAGTTTTGAAATGGGGTGCGATCCGGGCTGGGGCTTAGCCTCGGCCCCCGGTCATATGTATATGTGCTATGGAACCACCGACGCACGTGCTTCCGACTATTACCATATGGTTTAAACCTTTGGCCCTTTGTGTATATGTGTGTGGTCATATGGTGCCTCACATGCCCACGGACTTGGCGGTTAGGGGCTGGGCACGCCCTAACAGTCCTACAGTTCACATCATTTTGCGGTTGCGCCCGGTGCTATATTTTCACACAAATATGCACATTGGGGCTAGGTTGAGGAGATAGAGGTGTATTTTGGCGATCCAGAGACAACAAGTTTGAAGGGGAACTTCCAGGAAACCTATCTTCTTCAATTTTTGGCCAAACGAGGTGCCAAAAAAGCCCAGCTAGGGGTTTTTGGACGTTCTGAAGCCATTGGAGCCATCTATTTGGAAATTTGAGCATTGTAAAGCACATATTTTAGCACTTTGAGCAAATAATACAAAAGATCCATTGGAAGCTGGACCAGGAGATGTAGCCCAAGAGAGGGGTGAACTCCTTTATCATTTGTTGTGTTATGTGTTTTCTGTTCACTGTTATTTGTTGTTGTTTATATGCATCTTGAATGTGTTATTTCTATAAAAGTTGTGTTTGCAAAATTGATCCATTTTCATAAGAACACTTGAATTAAAACTTGCAAATATTTTCAAGAATACAAGTCTTTATCATTTTCAGATCATTCAATCCCCCTTTTTTTTACAGGAATGAGTTTCAATCATTTAACTCTATGTTTGTCTAAAAATGGACTGCGTTTTACCGTGTATTCCCCAACAATTTTCGTGATTAAAAATGCCCAGTGTGTTTGGGAGGAAACTCCCTTCATTTACCTTGTGTTCCTTTGTGATTTTTGTGATTAAAAATTCCCTGTGTGTTTAGGAGGAAACCACCTTGTGTTGTCCCTCATGTTTCCCTGCATTTTTGGCATGTGAAGATGCCCTGTGTGTTGGGGGGGGGGGACACCTTGTGATTTTCCCTTGAATCTCTGTGTTCTTGGTACAAAAATCAGCCAACATTCTCTGCGCCTTGGGTGGATCCCACTTAGCCTTTCCCTTAATTATCTTTGCAGTTTCTAAATGACTACCTCCTTTCCTTGGAATGATTCTCCCTCACCTTCGGAGATGATAGTTGGCATTGGGTTTTAATGGTTATTGTGTAGTATTTGAAGCAATTATATCATGATTATTGTGTAATATTTGAAGCATAACTTTATTTATATCATGCAATCTTTTAAAGATAAGTTTTAATGATTATTGAGTAATATTGAAGAAATAACTTATTTATATCATGCAATTTTGTTGGCATCATGTACATTTTATAAAGATAAGTTTTTAGTTTCAACTTCAACCTCATGTAAGATCCTTTCAACCTAAAAGAGTGATGCTTAAGATTATGATGTATTGTATCATTAAAATTTCATAGTCATAAGGTGCTCATACATCTTAGTACTATGATGGAGGGTCGGACCAATTTAACATTTAAAAAATAAATTAAATAATATTAAATTAACATTTCATTATTTAATTTAAAAACATTTATTTGAATACACTTACAATATGATAAATGTATATATAGAGATAATAATGAGTTGTTGAATTGATTAAACCCATATATAGTTATATTGGGATAAATGGCGAATTGTTGAAATGTTAAAACAATGAATATTATTTTTAGCTTATAATAATAAGAATAATAAGAATCTAATTTTAAAGTGACAACCAAATTGGTGTATGAGACTCCTTGGTTGTGGGACAAGGGACCCTTATTATATGTGACCCCAAGGAGGAACACTTGTTCTTAACCATGATTAATTAAGTAATTATAATCTCTTGCACCACTAAAACTAAAGTTGATTACCCTTGCGCCGTGGTTAATGTTGACATACGAATGATAAGTAATTATAATCTCTCGCGCTACTAAAAATAAAGTTGATTTCCCTTGCGCCATGGATTATGTTGATGATTAAGTAATTAGATTGCCTTGCACTATGGACTAATGATGATGCTTAAATTATTACGCTTTTAGATTACTTGTGCACATTGTAATAATGTTGATGTATGATTTCCTAAGCGATTAGATTATTTGCGCGCATTGAATCATGTTGATTTATGTTTAATTCGGTAATTAGATCACGTGTGCACCTTGAAAATAATGTTGATTTATTGTTGGATTCAGTAATGGATTAATCACACGCCTTGAAATAAAATAGATGTTCGCTTTTGTGCCATGAAAATAAAATAAAGTTCATTACACTTGCGCCTTAACTTATGTTGTTATATGATTGATTTAGTAATTAAATTCTCTTGCGCCATGAACAATAATGATGTTGATTGATTAAGCTAGTTTTTTTTCGACTTGATTGTGTTAGTGGGATGTAGACACCTCCTTGTTCCTCAAAACAATCGCCAGCCCTGAGACCTTAAGTTGTCAAAATCAATAGGATGAATCCTAGGCTTGAGTGATGCTTATGTGATGATCCTAGGAGAAGTGTAATTCATTGGACAGGATCAGAGTGTTGTGGGGGATGTGGTTGGTTTGATGAGTTCCTTTCAGAGGATGTCAGAGGTCTTGATTAACCGACTAGATAGAGATGAGGCTAGGGCGCCTGTAACCCCTGAGGGTCCACAACGTGCTCTAGCTGGAAGTGGTAGCATTCACAAAGAACTCGAGAAGGTCAAGTTTCTCGAGTTCATGGGTGCCACAGACGGCACAACCACCAAGGCATGGTTGGAGAACATGGCGATGTGCTTCTCACTTCGCAACTACACCTCCAACATGAAATTTTGCATGGCAGTATTTCAGCTGAAGGGGAGTGCTCTTCTATGGTGGAAGACGCTTCTACCACAACTAAACATGGTCATCGAATACGTGTCATGGGAGCTGCTCGAGGAACGGTTATGGGAGAGGTATTTGTCAGAGGAATTCATTGAGTGCCAGCTCAATGAGTTCAACGCCTTACGACAGGGTGGTCGTACGGTGCCTGAGTATGAGGCTCGATTCATGGAGCTTCTTAGATATGCTCCACATCTGAACACCGAGAAGCTCAAGGTCAACAAGTTTGTGTTTGGCCTTAATGTCAGAATTCATGTTAAGGTGAGGATATTAATGTCTAAGATGTTGCATGATGTAGTCCAAAAGGCCCTCGTAACTGAGGAAGAGTTGATCAGTGAGGGTCAAGGCAAGACTCCTACGTGATTGACGAGACAAGATACATATGGTGTGTAGAAGCATCAAACTCCAGCTAGACATCTATCAGGATATCGAGACACGCCAAGAGGATCCAAGTTCGCAACGCCATGATGACCAAATCCTCACCAACTGAATCCCTACAGAGGACCAAAACACCAACAAAAATGTCATCCATAACAACAACAGATTAGGCCTATTCAACAGAATAGACCAGGATTTCAAGATGGTAGACCAATAGCTTCTACTTCGGGACCAGGAGTACTGGACCAAAGACCAGATGTTGGACATGTGGAGAGCCACATTACCAGCGTGATTGTCTGATTGAGAGGGCTAGATAAACCACATCAGTCGAACACACTACCATTGGAGATTTGGACAAGGCCCATAGGATTTATGCAGCGGTGAATAACTGCTAGGCCGAGCAGTACTAGTCTACTATGCTCGAGACATCAGGTACCATCGTTGATGAGACCTTTAGTATTTTGATAGATCTCAGTGCTACAGAGAGCTTTATTTCTGGTGCAGGGATAAAAAGAATTAATTTAAAGGCAGTCAAATAGGATGAGTTTAGCTATGTGGAAATGGCTTCGGGTGCCAAGAAGAAGGTTGGAGGAAAGGTTACGGACTGTATCCTTAAGCTGGGAGATTTTTTTACAAAGGTCAACCTGTACGTCACGATATTAGGATCTTATGACATCGTGATCAGTATGGATTGGTTAAAATTGCATGATTCAATACTCAACTGTAAGACAAAGAGGTTGAGTTTGACTATGAGGGACATAGACGAGTGATCATAGAAAGAAACCAAGGAGTGTCCTTGAGGTTGGTTTCTTCCCTACAACTGTAGAAGAGAATGCACAAAGGATGCAATTTATACACAATCTTGGCACTAAATGAATGAGGCAAGGTGGAAGGGTTGGAAGACCTTTCGGTAGTATGAGAGTTTGCTGACGTGTTCCCAAAAGAGTTACTGGGTTTGTCACCCAAAAGAGAATTGGAGTTTACAATTGACTTGAAGCCTGGAACTGAATCGATAACAAGAGCGCCTTATCAGATGTCAATGCCTAAGTTGTAGTAATTGAAAATGAAACTAAAGGAATTTTTGGACCTAGGAATTATACATCCAAGTGTGTCACCTTGGGGTGCACTTGTTATTTTCATATGGAAGAAGGATGGGTCGTTGAGACTCTGTATTGACTACCATCAATTAAACAACAATGATCAAGAACCAGTATCCATTGTCAAGAATAAAATATTTGTTTGATCAAATGAAAGGCATGATAGTGTTTTCAAAGATCGACTTGAGATCAAGATATCACCAGTTGCGAATCAAAGAGAGGGACATTCCTAATACCCCATTCAAGATGCGGTTCGGGCATTACGATTTTACCGTTTTAACGTTTGGAGTGACAAACTCCCTGGAGGTATTCATGAGCTTGATTAATGGGTTTTTCCGTGAATACTTGGAAAATTTTGTTCAAGTATTCATTGATGAAATACTGATATATTCTCGGATGGCAGAAGAACATGACAAACATTTGTGCTTGGTACTATAGTGTTTACAACAAAACAAATTATACGGGAAACTGTCGAAATGCTATTTTTATCAATCAAGGATTCATTACTTAGGGAATTTTATCTCCAATGAAGGCATCATTGTGGATCCAACAAAGGTAGAGGCTATTATGGAATGGCATATACCGATGAACATACCAAAACTATGTATCTTTATGGGTTTAGCAGGATATTATCGACGGTTCGTCGAAGGTTTTTCGAAGATAGAAAATCCGATCACGGAATTGCAGAAGAAAAACAAGAAGTTTGTATGGAATGAGAAATGCATGAAAGAATTTTGAAGGCTCAAGGATATGTTGACGAAAATGTCGATGCTAAAATTCCCCAACATGGATGAGGAATTATTGGTATGCACAGATTCATCCAAGGAAGGCCTAGGCAGAGTCTTGAGGCAATATGGTTGAGTGATCGCTTACATCTCAAGGAAATTAAGAAAGCATGAGGAGAACTACGTGACACATGATTTGGAGTTATTGGCCATTGTGTATGCCTTGAGAGTGTGTATACACTACCTGATTAGACAAAAATTTGAACTAAAAACAAACCATTGTGGTTTGCAACACATTTTTACACAAAGTGACTTGAACGTGCAATAAAGGTGTTGGTCAAAATTGCTTAGCGAATACGATTTTGACATTACTTACATAAAAGGAACAATGAACATAGTGGCAGATGCATTGAGTAGGAGACCACACAAATTTTCGGTGACACCTCTTCAGACGAATCTTCGAGAAAATATTCTAACTATACAGTTTGATGATGACTAGTATAAAGAGGTTAAGGAAAATACCGGACAAGACACCATGTTGGTACCAAAGTTTGAAGGATATACATTAGACAACGATCGATTGATGAGGTATAATAACCAAATTTACATACCTCCTAATGAAGAATTGATAATTTTTATCTTAAGAGAATCTCATAGATTAGTGTACATGGCTCATCCAGGAGTCATGATGATGAGGGCAGACCTTAAGCCCTTATTCTTATGGAAAGGAATGAAGGCAAACATAGTTATCTATGTGGCAAGGTGTCTAGAATGTTAGCAAGCAAAGGTTGAACATAGACATCCGATAGGATTACTATAGCCACACACTATTCCGAAATCGAAATGGGAGGTCATTTCAATGGATTTTATTGTTGGATTGTCGTTGATGGCAAGGAGTCACGACTCGATTTTCATGGTAGTTGACACTCTAACGAAGAGTGCACATTTTATTCCTGTGCATATGACGTATCAGGCTCTAGACATAGCTATATTTTTTATCAGCGGGATTGTGAGATTACATGGCATGCCTAAAAGGATCATATCCAATAGAGGATCAATGTTTACAGGACGTTTTTGGACTAGTTTCCAAGATGCCTTGGGAACACAAATGAACTTTAGTACATCATATCACCCTGAGACAAATGGGTAGATAGAAATAACAAACCAAATCTTGGAATATATTTTGCGTATGTATGTGATGGACCAGTAGAATCATTGGGAAGAGGTATTTACACTGGTAGAGTTTGCGTACAACAAAACTATTAAAGTACCATTAATATGGCACCATTTGAGTTTCTTTATAGGCGACCATGTGGAACACCATTAAGTTGGGATCAACTTGAGGATAGGGTACTGGTAGGACTAGAGGAGATCCAAGAAATGCAATAACAAATGCAAACGATAAGACAAAGTATTAAAGAAGCGTAATATCGACATAAGAGTTATGTCGATGCGCATCACGTTGACCGTAATTATGAAGTTGGCGATTGAGTTTTCTTGCCAGTAAAACCGCACAAGAGTTCGATAAAGTTTGGAAAGGGTGATAAACTCTCTCTTAGGTTTGTGGGACCCTTCAAAGTTGTGGAAAGGAAGGGGCTCGTGGCCTATCGACTAGCATTGCCTAATTCTTTGAGGCGTATGCACGATGTTTTTCATGTATCTGTTTTGAGACATTATGTTAGTGATCCTACACATGTGATTGATGTGATTTCTTTGTAGGTGTCAGACGAGGGTGCACTCACTGTGGATATAATATGCATTCTAAACCATTGCATTCGACAACTATGGTGTCGAACAGTCAATCAGGTCAAGGCCTAGTGGGACAATTATAGTCCACACTCGGATACGTGGGAGGACGCATATGATATGCGCCAATAGTTTCCATATTTATTTATTAGTTAGACATATAGATCTTGTGATATGCTTTATTTACTGCATTTATATATTGTACAAATTCGAGATGAATTTTAAAACAAGAGGGGATGTATGTAACAACCCATTCTTGTGAGCACATGATATTGACTTATTCATTGAGGACACTTGTGTGCAAGTGATCTGGTTATAGTATATGGTTATCTGTTTCTCTTATGGATTCTTATGATGATGTTGATGAATTATGATTTATGTTGTTGGATATATATGTAATGAAAAATGTTGTTGACAAGTTTCCCCTGAGTGTTCAAGACAATTGACAGATTGAGAATGTTGATGGCATCATTGGACGTCCTTGGACTCCGTATTGACTCAGGGAGTGGATTGTATTAGTTTGAGTATTTCATTTATGCATATGTGACATATGATCGATTATGTTATGATGTTTTTTATGGATTGTTGATGTTTGTTGGCCCTTGGTTATGGAAGGAAGCGAAGAACAAGGAAGAAAAGGTAAAAAGTGAACTTCGTGGGAGATATAGTGACTGTCACTGGGTCAAAGTGAGCAGAAGAGCAGAAAAGATGGATCGAAGTATGGAAATGCAAGCCGTGGGATGAGGAGATCAAAGATGACAGATCAACAAGGAATATGGATCGAGGACAAGTCAACAAGAGGGGAAAATCTACCTTTGGATGCTTTGGAGCACCGCACGAGAAGGAAGGAAAGACAGGCTGGCAAAGCCTAGAAAAAGAGGATCAAGTTGACCTAAGGTTTTAGACACCTAGGGTTTTGGTATTTAGGGTTTTGGCACCTAGGTTTCAGCCTAATGTTGTCGGTGAGGTATTGTAATATATAAATAAATGTCAAGAGGACCTGGGTTGGGTGGGTATGATATTATTGTTGATCTAGCTCTATTGTTTTGGTGAGAGATTATTGTATTGTGAGAAAGAAGTGTTGAGAGAGAGAGAGAGCCTTCTGGTATTGGAAGATATTTTGCTGTGTGCAAAGGTCAAGTCCTGCAGTTGGGTGCACATGAAGGGGAGAGAAAGAGAGAAGGGACGGGGGATCTACTAGCTGAGAGTGAAAGTAAGAACTGTATGCTTTACCTTAATAAATCATAAGCACAATTATGTGGACGTATCCCTAGAGAGAGGGTGAACCACGTACATTTGTTGTTGTGTGTGTGATTGATGCTTTGATCTCTGTCACTGTTATATTGTTATTTGCATTGTTGTATTATATTAGATCTATGAAATGTGCAGGGTAGATATAGCTTGATAAGTGATAGATGCATGTTGTGTTGTTGTTGTAATAGATCCATTTGATATTCCCCTAGTTGTAGACATATCTGTCCTACAACCCCCTCATAGCTACTTCGGGTGAGACTGCATCTGCTTCGCAAGTGTTTCCGAAAGGGCCAGTAGCTAGGGTTGTTGGTGCACTCTTGGAGCTGAACCCTAGGTCTGCCCCTGTGCCAACAATAGTGTTTCCTTAATGGATGCAGGTTGACGATTCCTTGATAATATGACTCACATAAGGAGTAAAGGGGCCATGCACATAAACCAGATATTGAGGGAGAGGTGTGGCAACATCCCTGACACATCCTACTAGAACTCATGTTATGTCTCGAATTGTAGGTTAATGATTACCTAGTTCGAGAGGTCCACGATGTTGTGAGGTTAGACTGAGACAGTCGCTCACAAATATTCTAAGGGGCGCTCAATAAGGGAGGGTTCTTATTCCTTAGAAGCCCTTAGTCTCTCACAATTCACTCGAATGGAGTGTTGACTCCAGGGGTTGGAATACTAACAAAACATGTCAAAGACGAGTGGTACCCTTGGAGCACGGAGTGTGTCTTGAAGGGAACATTGTGTAATCATAAATTGAATCAAAGGTGAGTGGAACCCTTGGAGCACAAAGTGCATCTTGAAGGGCATGTCACATAAATAAAATTTGAGTCAATGAATCTAGGTGGCCGAGAAAACTTTGAGCGAATGTTAAACCGTGTAAAATCTTGAGCACTGCTGAATTAGTTAATTAATTAAAGAATGAAGTTATTAATCATAATCCCTATAAGGGTCTAAGCCTTTGGAATTAAAAATTTAATTAAGCCTAAGTCTAAGTTAGTAAGATGACCAAAAACTAAATTTACAAATTAAATATGAGGGGATAAAGTAAATCAAATTAAGAATTCAAGGTAATCAAAATAAATCAAAATATTGTTCTAATACACACACGTGCAAGTAATTACCAAATTGGAATTTAAGCTAAGAATGGAATCAATCTAAAAGAATGGGTACGCATAGAAATCAATCTAGAGTCTAGTTAACACTAGTATAACTAGGAGAAGATTCCTATTTTAATTCAACTCAATTTTAAAAAGGCGTGAGTCATTAATTGGAAATAAAGGGAATAAAGAGACAACTAGGAGCGAATTAAGGAGCACTTTTAGGATGGGTGTGGGAAATTATTTTTTATTAAAATAAAATATGGATTTAATTGTGAAAATTGGGGAAAGGGTGACAAGTGTAAGGGGGGAATAATTCTAAATTATTTTAATTAAAAGGAAAGTTAATTGTGCAAGTATGGGAAAATTCTATAAAACAGATGGCTAAGTTGAGAGATGGACACACAGGTTATGAGTAATGTTATGTTGCAGAAATTTTGACTGGTTTTACTTGTGAGTGTTGGGACACCCATCTTGAGAGAGAGTGGTGTCTCTACCTTGCGAGGCGAGCTGGGAGATAGAGGTTTTCTTGTTGGGTGTATGTGTGGTGCCTTTGCAGCTCGGGGCACTAAGGGGGAAGAAGAGTACCCCTAGCGTTTGCTGGGAGGTACCGGTGAAGTCTCAATAGTTAGCAGGCGGACGAAGGAAGGGAACGCCAGTCACCAAGGATCACCATCAAGCCTATCCTCGCTGGTCATGATATTTTCATTTTGAGTTTGCATTGTATTAAGAATTTATTGTATGTATGGTTTTTAGAATTGTTGAAAATGGTAATGGATTTATGATATTGGACTCGCAAGCTTCCTTGATGATTATGTTTTGTAGAAAGGAAATTCTAACGAGTCTGAAATTTTAACTCTGAACTAATCTTGATTTCTTATTTACTATTCTCCCTTTTTCAATTTGTGGGTAGTTTTTGCGTTTTTTTGTGTATCGAGATTCATGATTTACTTAAGGATTAAGGATTTACCTATGTGTTTTTATTGAACCTGGAATTTGATTCTCATAATAATGTTGGACTGTGATTTTTCTCTAAAAAACCTCTGCATTTTTGCAAGTTATCTATGCGTTTTTTCTTACATTTCCAACTCATTTCAATGTGTATCCTCTGCGATTTATAACTCGACGTAAATGACTTGATCCATTCGTTCACTATCTCAACATCGATTTGTATTGATAATCCCTTTTATGGTGGTTGAATCAATGCCCGTAACTTGAAAACCGTGGGCCATAACAAAAAAAAGAAACCTTTGGAGGACTTCGAAACTCCTGCCATTGTTTGCTTGATGGAAGTAGTGATTGGCTACTGGAACGGTGTTACTTCTATGTATATACCATAGGCATAGTGCATTGAGAAATCATTCCTTACAGTGTTACCTATGTTCATTCGATTGCTTGGATGGGTGATTTCCCTTGAACTCCCAGGCAATGGTGGTAAGGCAACAATTCTTCTTTAGATAATTTTTGAATGGCCCTTTTACAACTTTTTATCTCATGATCGATTTCATTGAATCCTTTTGTTGCAAAACACTATATCACTTTGAGATCTCTGCTCAACTTCTCGAAATCTCTAAACTGGGATTAAGAGATGTTTGTTGGGTATTAACCTATGTGTGATTCAATCCGCCCCCTTTTTTTATAGGAATGGGTTTCAATCATTTAAATTTGGGTTTATGTAAAACTAGATTGCAATTTACCGCATGTTCCCCTACGATTTTCGTGATTAAAAATTCCCTGTGTGTTTGGGAGGAAACACCATGTGTTTACCTTGTGTTCCTCTATGATTTTTGTGATTAAAAATGCCTCATTTGTTTGGGAGGAAACCACCTTGCGTTATCCCTTGTGTTTCCCTGTGTTTTTGGCATGTGAAGATTCCCTGCGTGCTGGGGGGGAAACACCTTGTGATTTTCCCTTGAATCTTTGTGTTCTTGGTACAAAAATCACCCAACATTCTCTACACCTTGGGTGGATCCCACTGAGCCTTTCCCTTAATTATATATGCAATTTCTAAATATTGTCTCCTTTCCTTGGAATGATTCTCCCTCGCTTTTGCAGATGATAGTGCTAGCGGGAAAACCCCCCTATGGCTACACCAGGGTTTACAATGTAGGCAAATCAATAATCGTTTAAAGTCTCCTACTTCTCTAACTACCCCAAACATATCCCAGGCTCATACAAGAAAATAAAAAAGTAAAGGATTAGGTAACCGTACCTCTACTCTGCATCCGATGGTGATCTTCTCACGCTTGAAAGCTTTGTTTACTACACGCCTCCTCCCAAGGTTGGCTTGCATTCAAATACAGATAAATATAAAACTACAATCATACAATCCGTATATAAATCAAGGGTTATACGTTAGAATAAAAACACAAATCAAATGGAAACATTCGACACATCATGATTAGGTACAGGAAAAGTACTTCTTTTATTGATAATACAATGATCACTTACAACCAAAGCTGACTACAACTCCACGAACTTGGTCCTATATCCTCTTCACCAAGCTCCAATTGCACCTCCATATGGCTTCTCCTCTCAACCTTATTCTTGGGAAGTATAATAGGTTTCTGATGGAGGAAGGAAGGGAAATTGGGGAATTCTGGGGCAATTCTCACAAAAGGGCTGCAATTACTTGGGGCAAGGAGGGGATGTGAAACAGGAAGATTTTCACTATTATTATGTCTATATGTGGAATGAGACCCCAAAACCTCCTTTTATATGACAAAAGGATGGTTATTTGGTTGGGTGACGGGCTAGAGGGGTGGATTATTTGGGAAACTACCCAATAGCCCGTAATCTCAACGAATTCCTTGCAACTTATTATTTTTTTCAACTTTTGCAAGTGTACATGGGATATAGTGGTGCAACATGCGTATGCATGTGGGTTGTAGTGGTGCAAAAAGATTATTTATGCAGGAAGTATTGGTGCAAGGCATGTACATCTTAAAAAAATAAGTTTTTAAGAAGAGCAACTCAATGATGGCTTGGCAAAAAAATGCAAGTAAGAGGGCCAAAGGCCAGGTATGCATGTGTAGAGAAATTTAGGGCTATAACAGATGCCCCCTATTGTGTGAGGTTAGAAGAGCATATGATGGCTGAAATACATTACAAAATCTTCACCAATGTATGAAATGAGTGAGCCTGGGACCAGAGTTCGGGAGGTGCCATATGAAAAAATAACAATTGTCTCTCCGAGGCGGGAATAACCATGCTTAGGATGAAATAAATCATGGCTTCCAATCAAATACACTGCAGATCCATGTCATATAACTATATAAAGTGTATCTACGAGCAATACATAGCGGATCTACATCTCAAAATCAAAGATATATAAGTATAGTATCCATCTTCAAGAAGCCAATTAATGCCTGATGGCTAGAGATGAGGTCTTCAAAGATTGAGAAACAACTTCAATATCTTCAATACTCGAGTAGGAGTGCAATGTGAGTGTATGAATTCACTACCCAGAGGTCTTCGACGAATCGTCAAGAAAAGACAAGAGGATCTCGATGATCAGGTAGAGAACTTCATTGATTTCAAACAAGGACTTGATTGGACTTGATGGGATGGTCGGGCATGAGGTCAAGAGACAAACTGCAGAAAGGGTGACTCAAGTTGGGTGACAATTCCCTTGGACAATAGCATGAAATATGATCAGACTCAGGCAACATGACATTGACATAAGTTCACGATGCAGGGGGAAACACAAACTCTCCATATGTTTGGAAGAGTAACCAAACGAAGGAGGACAGGACTCTATGTAGAGAGAACAACTTCCTAAGGTCATATTGGATCCCAAATCTTGTGAAATGATGTGCTTTGTCCAAGGGTGACTCATTGTGCTGCCAAAAAAGAATATATATTTTTCGTCCCCTCTTTTTGGGTTTTTTGATTTTTTGTCTTTTCCAATTTTTAAAGAGCTTGAAAAAGAATAAAAGAATGCTATGTTACAAAGGAGGAACGAGTGTCACAATCATACTAGTTCTAGGCACAAGGAACACACTAATTCTCAGAGCAAGCATACATGTGCAGGAAAAGGACACTCGGGAAAATTCCTCCATGGGTCAAGGTGTCAGGTTGCAAAGGCAAAGTTTTACAAGGCTTCTGTATAAGGAATGCTTCTAAGGTTCAGTTGAGAGAAACATGGAGCCGACATTAGGCCAAAGACACAGATATGCAAACGCGATTAGCAAGACAAGATGAAACCCCCTTCAATGTAATTTTAGAGAGCCTAGAGAAGGTAAGCTCGGTAGTTTTTTCATGTTAGATTCTGAAAAAAAAAATGTAAAAGACGACTCCACTGGGATACCTTTTTCAAATATAGTCTAGTCAGTTCAAAAAAGGGGTAAACTAGCACCAAAGAGAAGTCTATTCAAAACCATTTTATTATACAACTTGTTAAACTTTTGCGTGAACTCAAGAACTGATTCTGAGTTTTTCTTTCTAAGGGATCCAAATTCAGTTAGGTAATAGAGGTGGTCCCTCCTTTCCCCCCATTTTCTGATAAAATCATTTTCAAGTTCTTCGTAAGATATTAGAGATCCATCTGCTAAGGCTCGGAACCAGGTCCTCACTTGTCCTTCGAAATTATGAACGAGGAGTCTAGAATAGACATCTTTGTGTTCGATTCTAAGGATGTCGGAAAATTGGTCAAAGAAGTTTATGTGTTCTTGAGCGGTTAAATATCCTTCCCCTGTAAATTTGGGAAGACTTTTCATATAGTTTTCAGGAAGATCGTGTAGGGGAACTGGGAGGATAAGGGGGTCATATCTGGAAACTACCTTACCAAAGATTCAAGGAAGCGGTGCTTGGCCGCCTGCTGGTCCTCCTGGGGCAATGCACCAAGCTCCTGCGCCTCCGTGTGCATCCATTGATGAATTTGAGGCTGAAACTCAGAGTGTGTGAGGAGAAGGCTCACGGAAGTTTGGGGTATATTCTTCAGGAAAAGAGAATGTATTGTTTGAAGGGGGAAGTGAGACAAATCTCTCAAGTGTTTCCTTAACGTTCAACTGCGTAAAATCAGACTAAAAAATAGTATGTGTGGGTGAAATGATTTGTTTAAGGGATCTTCGTGATTTTAAAATCCTTTTCGGATCAGAGATTGGTGAGGTATTCTTGTCATCCGGGTTCTTCTAGTATTCTTTCGTTTAAAAGCCAGTTTACTTATCATGGAGTCGCCAAGTGAAAAATGAAGGTAGCCTTATAAGGTTTTTCTATCTTTGTTCACTATCAAAGAAAGAAAGTGTCAATGTCATTCTTCCCAGGGAAAAGTTTTGTTTCTTCGGTCCCCGACAACGGCGCCAAAAAGAAAAAAGATGTTGTTCCTGAGTTTATACTTTAAGGCTCTAAAGTATACTGTCAAGGCATCCGAAAAAATAAAGAGAATTAAGGGGTAAGAATCAATTGTGAAGGGTAAATCAGAGTTGGTTTCTCAACTGTCTCTGTCTAGCTTCCCATTGTTCTTGGATGCTGATATCTCTCTCGATAACTGCCCACGAGCGTTCGAATTCAACCCAGGTAGTTGTTGTTTGTAGGATACTATTAAATAAGTTCAAAGCAGTGCTAGTTTGATCTTGAATGCCAGGTTCTATGTTAGGTTGTCTGTTATTTGGGACAGTCATGGGGAGTAAAATTTTATTGAATTATAAAATGTTTAAAGATTTTTTGCTTCAGTTTTGAGGGATGAAATAGAAAAGGAATTTTGGAACTCAAGATAATAACACAATAATAGTAGAGGTCATCTCCTGTACTTGAAACAATTTGAGAATAGTAAAATAATAACAAAAGTAACGCTGCCGAAAAATATGAGGCTTTAATCATAAAATAATCTCATATCATAACAGAAGAAGGAGAGAAAAACAATATTTCTAATGAAGTATAAAATATAACCATCCAAATGACCTACAGGTCTTGAAACTGCTAATAGAAATCACAGAGGAAAAACTGCAAATGACTAGATAATTAAATAAATTCAAACTGCAGTAGAATTTTGAATTAAAATATAGTTGATCATTCCTTAGAAAGACATGGAAAGAAAGATGTTGAAAGATATTGAAAACAGAGTAAAGGAACACATAACTTCAAGTTGACAGAATTCATAATCTCTTCTGCATTATCTATATCATTGTAAATCGGAAAACTTCTAATACAATCGGCTCCCAAAAGAAAAAAAGCCTTTTCTCAGTCTTGTGAAATTATATTTATACATGATCACCAAACTTTTCTTTTCTGTTGGTGATTAACCAACTTCCGAAAACTAATGGTTACATGAATGTGAAATAATGAATCGTTTATATTTATATTTTAACTTCTTTATTATTTCAATGATGAAAATATCCAAAACAGTATTTCATGTCCTCATTGATGAACTTCCTTCTTCTATTTTAAGACAACGAATACATTTTCCCAGAAACTGCACCAAAACTCTAGGAGTTTTTGGAATATCTTTCGCATCAAATAGGAAGAACTTTCTCTGTAGTTCAGACAGACGGTCTTCGATTATCTTTCTTGTGAACTTAATAGTTTGTAACTTTAAGTTCAGCATCACTATCCATTTATCAATTTGAGTGACATTGATTACCTTTGTTTGTGGGATCTCTACCTAAATTTCTTCCAGATCCTCCTTGCATATTAACTGATGCTTAACAATGTTAATTTCTCCTAACAACCTTGGACAGTTGTTTCTTCCAATGTTCAATGAATCTTTCTCTAAAAGGTCAAAAATTCCTTTACAGTCGTCATTAACCTCTCTGGTTATTATCTTGTTTTCTGCGAGTTTTGCCTCCCATACCTTGAGTATTATATCACCTTTAATCTTCTTTGAAACAGATAGATTTTGAGTTTCTTCGACCTCCTCTTTTTTTGAAAGAGCCACTGCTTTTTGAAAAGTTGTTTTGGCTACTTTCCTTCTCTCTCTTTCAGGAGAATATTCTCCAAGGATTTACTTGCTTCCTGAAAGTAATTTTGCATAAATTTCGTCTTAAAGAACACTCCCTGTTACTCTTTTTCTATCTTAGTATGTATTTCCAACACCTGGGCTTGGAAGATTTCAAGCTCTACCACTTGATTTTGAATGGAATTAATCTTATTCTGTAATTGTTTATTTATTTCTTCCTAATGTAGGACCTGTGCTTGACTGACCTGTATCTTCAAGTTTTCTTCATCTAAGCTTGCTTTCAGTTTTTGAATCTCTTCAATGTCATTGAATCCGGCTCGTTCTAGACCCTTGTTTATCTCCTGACTGATACTTCTTTCAGTTTCCTTTAATTGACTTTGTAGCTGAGCTATCATCTGATCTTTCTGCTGCAACATAGTTCTCAAATTACCCACAGAATATAAATTTGTCGATGCTAAGGCTCCCATTGTGCCTGCTATTTCTGTAGTGAATTCCCCCTCTTCAAGTTTTTGTCCATCTACGATGATCTTATTCTTTTTATCATCATGTCTCCTCTTGGATGCATTTCCTGTTTCAGGATAGCCTTTCTCTTTTTACTGAAAAAATAATCGGATGAAGGAATTTCGTCTCTAGAAATAGGTTCGAGATCACTAACATATAGAGCTCCCTCTTTGGGGTTTCCATAGGTAGACTGCAAAGGCGTCAAAGAAGTAATAGGACTTCCAAGATCTGTTGATGTTGTTCCTCCTACTTTTTTGGGAAAATCCTCAGGGATTTCTGGGGATGTTTCCAACTCCTTATCTTTTCTTGACTCTAATTTCTCTGTCTGAGGAACTTATGTTTCTTGTGAAGGCATTTCAATCTCTTTCATATTTCCCTTTGCAGCTGTTGTATCCTATAACTCTTTTTCAAAACCTAGGGGAGGCCCTTCCTGCTCTGGAGGGGGGTCATGGATTCACCCTACAAAATCTTAGGAAAACAACTTCGCCTGTCACTTTGGAAGGACATGAAACTAGTCTGTAAGTCAGGTGATAAGGCTCGTACCTTGTTCAAAACATCCTCATAGGCTTTAACCTCTTTGAATATATCATCATAAACAAACTTTTTGTGTTCATAAGCTTTCATATTGCAGTGCATCAAATGTTTGTTCACTAGTTGATAAGGGTCATGTTTTTTATGTTCAATATTTACCAGTTTAACTTCTTCTAGTGCTTCGACTTCCACTTTAGAATGGCCTAGGTTTAGTAATGAAAATTTCCCGATATACACAGGGAAGATTGGCCAGGATTTCTTTTGAGCCACCTTTAGCTCTATTCTGATGCCACCTTTCACTATTTGGTGTGCTACCTCCCTCAATACCAGTCTGTCTGGGAGAAATTTTGGAAGTGCATGAGGGGGGATTGAGCACCCATAAACCCTAATGTAAGAGAAGTTTTCATTAATGAACCAGTCGGCTATTGCTTTGAGGTTTTCTGAGAATGTCTCAGAAATGCGAGGGGGTTCACAGCCGTAAAACGTTTTATGCATTGGAATTACTATGAAATGACAAATTTCGTAAAACACATTCTTATCATTTTCTTCCCATAGCACAGAGTGATACTCATGAATGGGTTCGGGGCAGGTTTTGTTCCAAATCCAATTCATCAGGGGAAATGGAGTTACAAAGTAGATTGCATCCATGATGTACACCGACATGTAAAAGGACACTGGCTGACCTTTAGATCTTGCAGCTCTGTAATTTGAAACCTCTTGGGCTAGGTTATCAGACAAAATATTGCTCCAGTTAAAAGTGTATCCTTCTAATGCTTCTTCTAAAAAGGGCAACCATTCCGCAGGGAAATGGCAGGGATTCGTTTTCCTAAAGAGTCCACACAGCATAATGGCTACATAGACCATGTACTCATTCAAATATGCTATGGCATAAATTCCATGGGTATCGGCCCTAAATTTCGATGGAAATATCCACCATTATTTGATTAAATCGGGATAAGTTAGGTCTGCCTTAGTACACTCCTTCCTTTGAAACTCAACTATAAATTCGGCATTATAAATGTACTTAGGATTTGGTGAGAGTTTGTACATTACTTGTATATGCTCTGGCCTGAATGAGTCGACAATGACCGCTTGATCGTTTAAAATGATTCTTGTTGGGATATAAACCTTCTCCAAGGCCCAATTTATCATGTTGTTGTATGCCATGAGCCAAGGGTGTGCTACGATCTTATGAATCTCTGATTCTGCTATATCCTGAAGGTGATTCTCAGAATCAGCAGGAGAATTTTTTAATTCCTAATCCAAGAGTTCATAGATTTCTCTCCAGGATTTAATTGAGTTGATGGCATGTGGCGTAGTGTCGGATATGATATCTCCTTCTGGGTTACACATCTCCTCTGTATCTTCACTCTTCTTCGATGCTTTATTTGGCACCATAGCTTTATTTTAGATGGAAAACCTATCACAGAAAAGAAGCGTATGAGCTTGGCCAAATGCGAATTACCTTTGAAAGACAGAACAAGCATAGGTTTTGGAACACAGACTTTTAAGTCGCCTTAAAATCATTTTATGAAGAAAATACTGACGCAGCTGACCTGTAATTAATTACATTTAATGAAAAGAATATTTCCAAGATACGCATTATTGTCGCAACATTTATCAGTTATATGTTTATTAATATGGTCGTATTTTGGCGCTTTTGAATTCAAAATTCGAAAGATTTCATTCAACGGAAACCGAAACATGAACAAACCTAAGAAGTTTGATTATCGTTAATCATGTTTTCAAAACAGAGTTAGTTCAGTTTAAACACAGATTATGAGTCGATACTTCGCGTTTTGGGATTTCGGGGATCATGGATACATGCTGTATGTCATTGCTAAACCCCGATTCCTGAAATTGTGAAATCACGATAAGATTAGGTTAGGCCTTAACTATCGTATAAGTAAATTAATTAATCAAGATTAAAAATTAACTTTGTTTCTTTCGGGAAATCGGGGATCTAGATTTCATGATTCAATTTTCATGGAAAACATATGGTTTCAAGTAGATCCGAATCCGAAAAGATTTTAAAAAATTGTTAATCAAATCCTTTAAGGTTTAAATTACTGTGATTAAAAAATAACTTTACAGAAAGCACGTCGGGACTTTTATAACACTTTTGGTTTTTTGCCTTTGATTATTTAAAGAATAAACCTTGTCGAGACTTTGGTACCGAGCTTTTGGAAATGATAGTGAGGGTTATGCTTTATGAAAATCTGAAACCCGAAAAAGAAAAATTTTATCCTTCGAGATAAAAACTTTTAAAAAACTATTTCAACATAGGCTCCAATTGGGGACCTCGTCTCCTTGTGGGACGAGGAGAACGAGTAGACTTAGTGCCTTTATTGGGTGAATGGAATCAAAGGCTTCTTTCTGCGGAACTCTCTTAGGAAGGGGATATAGAGGTAAAAAGAGATTTTGTCTTTACTTCTGAAAAGCTTTTCAAAACTCCCATGCGTTGTAAACTCAGTTGTAGCCCCATTCATGATCTTCTCCTTCTTGTTACTGAATTTAGGTCTACTTTAAGATGATCAAAACAATCCTAGGAAATCCAACAGATCTTGCGGCTTTTGGCTTGCATCAAACGAAGTAAATTTCATGCTTTTAATCAAGGAGCCCTGTCTGAACTTGGGATGCAGATCCAGTTTCGAAAAGGCTGGTAACCAGAGTAGAGTGAAATTTATGTATGACAACCTTACAGATACCTCAGATATTTCTTCACTACCAGCGAGCCTGTTCAGTACCCCGGTGAAGTTATCTGTCCCTTTTTACTGAATTTCCTTTCACTACTTCGAATCATAATTATGCATTTAAATGCTGAGATGAGGGCAATCATTTTATGAATTTCCTTTCATCGTCTTTTTGGACTAGATGGGGGCAATCAAATATGAATTTCCTTTCACCATCTATCTTATATTTTACTTTTTGAAAACGAAGTGGGGGCAATCAGTGGTACTAAGTATACCAAGGATGATACCTGTGTAAAATTTGCAGTGGAGGTCTATCAACTTGTTTTGATTACCCTGGACCAACATTTTCTTAACTTTCAAAGCACCTTAGCCCGCAGGGAAAATGGGAAAGATTACTTCCAAGGGCCTTCCTTCGAGCAAGCCTCAATCCTTATAAACTATTAAGAAACCTAGGAGAGTCAAGATCAACCTACGCATAACTTTGTTTAGTTGGAGAGTGAGGATTTATGAGGACTGGCTTACCTTTTAAGATCTATTTTCCAGCTTCCAAAGCTAAGACGTAATCTCTTCTCCCTCTGTGGGAAACCCGGAAAGATGCTTGGTTTTTTTTTTTTTTTTTT
>ML786912.1:384475-421417 GCA_009831015.1 Picea engelmannii | reverse complement strand
ACCAAGGGTAGAAAGGGGCGACGAAGAAAGACTTGGAAATCGAAAAACAGGGGTCATGGATTAAACCCAACTCATGGAACCCTTTCTTAAGGTCTCTTTACTCTCTCTGCTTATTTTAATTTCCTCTTATCTTTATCTAGGTGAAATTCTTAGGACGCAGAGTAGGAACTCGTTCTTTTAGTGACATATCACACTTACAAGACCATCACTGCACTTTAGAGACCTTCGTTTGAAAAATAGACTTCTTTGGAATTCGCACCTTTGCCTTACCATTTTCGTTCTTTTTTGAAATAACAGAAAATCTTTTCTATCACCTGTTTTTGGCGAATTTATCTTCTGATATATGGCCGTCTGTTTGCTCCTTTCACTTGTTTGGGATGCAAGCCGAGATCCTGTAAGGGAACAATACGAAAAGTATCAGGGCTTTAAAAGAATTAAATGCATTGAAAATTCATATTCCTACTTCTAGAAAAACATTGACCTATTTTATTTTTATTTTTTTAACGAAAGTAGACTTACCAAAGAAAATCATGAAATAAAAAAGAAAACACAAACCGGTATATATAGTGGGAATTTTGGAAACCAATTATTCCATATAGTGTTTTAAATAACGGCCGTTGACATGGGCGTTGAGAATTTTACCGTCCAAATTCTCTAACAAAAATGAATTTTTTCCTTCAGGAGTTGTAACCTTGAACGGTCTGTACCAGATGTGATTGAATTTACCATGTTTTGTCAAGTCCTCCTTCCTAGCATCCCATTTTAAAACCAAATCTCTAGGGAGAAAATCTATGTCTTTGGCCTTACAATCGAATAGCACTTTCATGTCATCCTGGTATTTCTGCAACCTTTTGTCCACTTCGGCCCTGTGCTATTGGACTTCAATCAGCTGGTTTATTCTTCTTGTGACATGATTTGGTTATTCCTTCTCATATTGCCAAATTTTCATTACGGGAAGCGCTAGATTTATAGGTAATACTACATCAGTCCTGTACACCATTTGGAAAGGAGAAGTGTCGATAGACTTTTTCGTGTCTATCTGATTTTCCCACAGAGCGTATTTCAAATGCACATGCCAAGATTTCTTGTTTTCGCTCAACACTTTCTTAATTATATTGATCAGGATATTGTTTGAAGACTCAGCTAGCCCATTTCCCTGGGGGTAATATGCTGTGGAATGACCAAGAACGATATTGTACTTTTGGCAAAAACTGACCATAGCCATAGATTTAAAGTCCTGGGCGTTATCTGTAACAATCTTTTGGGGGAAGCCGAATCTAGACAGAATGTTCTCTTCTAAGAAATCTATTACCACCGAATCCATAGCCCTTCTAGTTGGAATAGCCTCCACCCATTTGGTGAAGTAATCTGTAGCAGTCAAGATCCATTTATGTTGAGCACTAGAATGAGGATTAATTTGGCCTATGAAATCTAATCCCCATTGATGAAAAGAGGCTTCCATTTTGACCAGAACCAACGACATTGTTGGGAGTTTATGCTTGCCTGTGAACAATTGGAAAGGTTTGCAAGCTCGAACCTTAGCATTGATGTCTGAGAAAAGTTTGGCCCAATAATATCCTGCCCTCAGGATCTTATAAGCCGTTTCCCTCTAGGTGTGGTGTCCTCCACACACTCCTTCGTGAAATTGGCTTATGACCTTCTCTATTTCTGATTCAACCAAACAAACCAATAGGAAGCTAAGTGGGTCCTTCCAGTACAATTGTCTTTCGAATATACATTACTTGACCACATGCAGATTCAGTGTTCTGGCTTTAGATGGGGGTAAGTCAATCGGGCACTTCAAAGCCAACAGGTAGGACACTATGTCTTTGTACCAATATGATGAAGAAAACTTCTCTGCGATTCTGATTTCAGTTGTTTGTTCATCGAACTCGTTCATTTCCACACACTCTTCACCTCCCTGTAGGCCATTTATTCCAAGAGCTCTGAAATTTGATTCAGCTAAGAGTTTAGCCAAACCTTTTCCCTTTACTTGTCTCGTTGGTTTTATCTCCAGGTCGAATTCTTGAATTTTGGCAAGCCACCATCCTCTTTTTCCATCACTGTCGGACTGAACCAAAATGTCTTTTACGGAGCTGGTGGGTATGTACGCAATTACGTTGGAATGCAACACGTAGGTTCTAAAATCCTTTAACGGCTTCACCATAGCATATGCTTGTTTTTCCATTATATCATATCTGAGTTCAGTGTCTCTAAG
Organism: Picea engelmannii; assembly: GCA_009831015.1. Lineage (NCBI taxonomy): Eukaryota > Viridiplantae > Streptophyta > Pinopsida > Pinales > Pinaceae > Picea > Picea engelmannii. The sequence goes on along the minus strand of ML786912.1, from coordinate 419,199 downwards.
ACTTTTGCTAAAAAAGGCTATCGGTTGCTCGAAACCTTCTTCATTTTTCTGGAGGAGTACCGCGACAAGTGTGTGTTCAGAGGCAAATGAGAAAATAAGAAAATCCTTTAGATAATCAGGGCTTGCTAGTACTGGTGCCTCGCTTATAACCTTCTTAATGCGTGAAAATGATGCTTTGGCTTCTGCTGTCCATTTCACTTCATTATTTTTCTTTAGCATATCTGTGATCAATTTCACAATTTCAACAAAGTTTGGAATAAATCTCCTCAAAAAAATTATTTTTCCTAAGAATGAATGAATCTCTTTTACATTCCTAGGGATATTTATTGTGTCTATAGCTTCAACTCTTTTAGGATCAATTTTAATTCTATCTCGAGATACAATATGGCCCAAGAGTTTACCTTCTTACATAGCAAAGTGAGACTTTTTGGGGTTTAAAGACAAACCAAACCTGTGGCATTTCTCAAACGTCTGCTTGAGATGTATTAGATGATCTTCATTAGATTTAGAAAAAATAGTTAGATCATCAAGATAGATAACCACAAATTATTCCTTTCGCCAATAAAAGCGATATCTATAGCACATTGGAAAGTAGCACCTACATTCATTAAACCAAAAGGCATCTTGTCATACATAAATGTACCCCAAGGGGTGGTGAAGGTTGTTTTTTCTTTATCGTGTTCATTGACAACAATTTGATTGTACCCAGAAAAACTGTCGATCATCGACATCCTATTTTCCCCAACTACTTTTTCTAAAACATGATCCATTTTGGGTAGGGGGTAATAGTCTTTGAGGGAGGAATTATTTAGATTTTTTAAATCAACACACAGTCTAATTTCCCCATTTTTCTTTCTAACCAGGACCAGGTTTGCTACCCAATCGAGGTATCTCAGTGGTACAATTATTTTTGCATCCAAGAGCTTTTTGACTTCCCTTTCGATCACGGGCAATAAAATAGGATTGATTTGTCTGATTTTTTTTCTAAAGGGTTTGACACCAGGCTTCAAGGGTATCTTATGTTCAATCACAATGGTGTCATAGGTTCTCAGCTCTTCATATGACCAAGCGAAAATGTCCTTGTACTTTCTAAGCAACTCCGTGTATTTACTTTTGGTTTCTGGGGACAGATATTTGGATAGTTTCACCATCCGAGGGTTTTCTTTAGTACCTATGTCACAGTCCTCAACCTCTTCAGGTTGAGGCTGTAGAGTGGATCTTAAAGGGATATCATCTTGATTGAATAATATTTCCAAGCGAATCAGGCCCTTGGGGATCTGGTTATTTTTAAGAACGAGCATTCGGTGATTCATGATTTTATCATGGAACTCTTGAGGATCCTCCCCTTCCTGCATGATCCAAATAGGATCATTTTGGTTTTCCTGGTCAGCATGCATTTCGGAAAACTCGTCTATTGATTCTAAAAATTTGTGAAGTTGTTCATTATCCTCAAATACTTGCCAATGCTATATGTTATTCGGTATAGAAGGTCGATGCCTTATTTGTATGTGGTATTTTAGTTTAAATGCGGTGGGAGGTGTGAATGTTGAGGCAGCTTTGGCTAACGCATCAACTTGTTGGTTTTCAGTTCTTGGAATGAAATGAACCTTGATAGAGGAGAAGAAATTGTCGATCATATCCCAGATGCAATTCCTTTAGGACCTCAACCTAGGATGTTTGGTCTGGTACTGTCGGTTTACCTGTTTTATGATTAGCTCGGTGTCACCAAAGACTTCGAGGTTTTTTATTTTCATTCTCCTAGAGGCTTCTAACCCTAAAACTAAGGCTTCATACTCGCATACATTATTTGTGCAGTCCACATTCCACTATAGCCTATAGGAAAAGGGGATTACAAATTGATCATCAGGAGCCACAAGGAGTGCCCCTGCTCCAGCTCCAAAGTAGGATGAAGCACCGTCAAAAAACATCTTCCATACAGCAGTGCTATATACATTTTTTTTAATTTTTTCTTTGTCTATTTTTTCTTCTATACAACTTTCGTCTATACCTACATCAATATCGTCATCAATGGATAAGATACAACTACCTAAATATTGATAAGCAATATATACAAGGTGGTTATTTGGGTTATGTGGATCACCTACCGTGAAAGCCAATCTAGTTTCTCTGTATAAACACGTATACTGTCCTCCAAAATCTAGAATCGTAGCATACATCATGTCAAGTTGGAGAGATCCTCCAAGCTTGGCACCCCATGACCTAGATAACAACATACCATATTTGAGAGGGATATCGCCGACCACTATGTCCATAAGAATTCTTTTTGCAGGTATTTGTGCCAGGTTTACCACTGGGTCTTTAATCATGCCTATGCATTTGACTTTTCTTGAATCAAATGAATATAAATCTCCATAAGGCCTAGTGATTTCGAGACCTAATTTATCCATAATGGCTTTAGGCATCACATTGTGGGATGCTCCAGAATCAAGCATGCAGTGATGGAGTAGGTGGTCGAACAAGGTTAACATGATATAGAATGGGGCAACAGTGTCTTTCGCACCTTCGACATGTGGACCAAAAACTATGTTCGGCTCGTCATCTTCTAAGTTGATGACATCGGCTTGGCTTTCATCTTCCGAAAAGATAATCATCTTGGCAATTTGTTTTCTGTATATGGGATTTTTAGTCAGTTCAACAAGTGGGATAGGGATTTTGATTTTTTTTATTTCATTTTCCAGACTAAAATTTCCCAGGGCCTTGTTGCTCTCTATGTTTGGGGCCTCCATTCCTTTCTTTTCAGCTTTTCTTTGTGGTGCGGATTTGGTTTCACTCACAGGGACCTGTGTTTTCACGGCGAGTGTTCCTACTGACTTTGACTTGATAGGTTGTGTGTCAGTAGTGAGGGTTTTTGCAGTTTGTTTCTCAACAACCTTTGGAGCCGCTTCATCAGTTTCGCCCCTAGGCAAGATCTTTTTTGTTGGGGTGGTTGGAAGACTCTTGTTCCTAGGTCTTAAATTGTATTTTTCATGTAGTTCGGCTATAATATCATCTGTGATACCCTGATAGGTAAAATATTCAGAAGTATCGTTGCTAACATCGTCTTCCAAACTATTTTCTTTATTTAAGGATTTTTCATAATCCTATCTCGATAAATAGGGTGATCTACTATCATCACCAATATTATTTATATCCTCATCTAACTCTTGAAAGTCTTCTAGGTCTTCCTCTCCAATAAATTTTTCACTTTTGAAGGGGGTTGGGATTTTTTGATCCTCATTCTTAATTGTTTTCTGTGGGGCCTAAGGATCAGGATTCCTTCTAAAATCCTTCCTAGGAAAATGATCCCTTTTTTATTTATCTAGTTCCATTTTTGAGATCTTATTTGACAGTTCTCTAATTACCCTAGCCATCTCGTCTATTTTATCTCCCGAGATTTCCTTGATCCTGAGGATCCACCTTGTTCTTTGAATTTCCTACTTTCTTTGTTCCTGGTTTCTATTTTTGCTTTTAATTTCCATGATGCCATCATATTCGATTCGATTTCTAGAGCATCATCTTGCATTTTCGTGAGATCTGTTTATCTCCTTTCTCTCAATAATAGAGTGAAATCAGGATCAAAGGCTCCAGCGAAAGTTACTTTTTTTGCGGGTTGAGAAGGTTTGACCTCGACCGGGATTTTATTATACAACTTGTTAAACCTTTGTGTGAACTCAAGAACTGATTCTGAGTTTTTATTTCTAAGGGATCCAAATTCAGTTAGGTAATAAAGGTGGTCCCTCCTTTCCCCCCATTTTCTGATAAAAACATTTTCAAGTTCTTCGTAAGATATTAGAGATCTAGCTGCTAAGGCTCGGAACCAGGTCCTCACCTGTCCTTCGAAAGTCTGAACGAGGATTCTAGAATAGACATCTTTGTGTTCGATTCTAAGGATGTCGGCAAATTGGTCAAAGAAGTTTATGTGTTCTTGAGCGGTTAAATATCCTTCCCCTGTAAATTTGGGAAGACTTTTCATATAGTTTTCGGGAAGATCGTGTAGGGGAACTGGGAGGACAAGGGGGTCATATCTGGAAACTACCTTACCAAATATTCAAGGAAGCGGTGCTTGGCCGCCTACTGGTCCTCCTGGGGCACTGCACCAAGCTCCTGCGCCTCCGTGTGCAGCGATTGATGAATTTGAGGCTGAAACTCAGAGTGTGTCAGGAGAAGGCTCACGGAAGTTTGGGGTATATTCTTCAGGAAAAGAGAATGTATTGTTTGAAGGGGTAAGTGAGACAAATCTCTCAAGTGTTTCCTTAATGTTCAACTGCGTAAAATCAGACTGAAAAATAGTATGTGTGGGTGAAATGATTTGTTTAAGGGATCTTCGTGATTTTAAAATCCTTTCTGGATCAGAGATTGGTGAGGTATGCTTGTCATCTGGGTTCTTCTGGTATTCTTTTAGTTAAAAGTCAGTTTACTTATTGTGGAGTCACCAAGTGAAAAATGAAGGTAGCCTTATAAGGTTTTTCTATCTTTGTTCACTATCAAAGAAAGAAAGTGTCAATGTCATTCTTCCCAGGGAAAAGTTTTGTTTCTTCGGTCCCCGGCAACGGCGCCAAAAAGAAAAAAGATGTTGTTCCTAAGCTTATACTTTAAGGCTCTAAAGTATACTGTTAAGGCATATGAAAAAATAAAGAGAATTAAGGGGTAAGAATCAATTGTGAAGGGTAAATCAGAGTTGGTTTCTCAACTATCTCTGTCTAGCTTCCCATTGTTCTTGGATGATGATATCTCTCTCGATAACTGCCCACGAGCATTCTAATTCAACCAGAGTAGTTTTTGTTTGTAGGATAGTATTAAATAAGTTCAACGCAATGCTAGTTTGATCTTGAAGGACAGGTTCTATGTTAGGCTGTCTATTATTTGGGACAGTCATGGGGAGTAAAATTTTATTGAATTATAAAATGTTTAAAGATTTTTTTCTTCAGTTTTGAGGGATGAAATAGAAAAGGAATTTTGGAAATCAAAATAATAACACAATAACAGTAGAGGTTGTCTTCTATACTTGAAACAATTTGAGAATAGTAAAATAATAACAAAAGTAACGCTGCCGAAAAATATGAGGCTTTAATCATGAAAGAATATCATATCATAACAGAAGAAGGAGAGAAAAATGAGATTTCTACTGAAGTATAAAATATAACCATCCAAATGACCTATAGGTCTTGAAACTATTGATAGCAATCACAGAGGAAAAACTGTAAATGACTAGATAATTAAATAAATTCAAACTACAATAGAATTTTGAATTAAACTATAGCTGATCATTCATTAGAAAGACATGGAAAGAAAGTTGTTGAAAGATATTGAAAATAGAGTAAAGGAACACATAACTTCAAGTTGACAGAATTGAGAATCTCTTCTGCATTATCTATATCATTTTAAATCGGAAAACTTCTAATACAATCGGCTCCCAAAAAAACAAAAGCCTTTTCTCAGTCTTATGAAATTATATTTATACATGATCACCAAACTTTTCTTTTTTGTTGGTGATTAACCAACTTCCGAAAACTAACAGTTACATGAATGTGAAATACTGAACTGTTTATATTTCTATTTTATTTTCTTTATTATTTTAACGATGAAAATATCCAAAACAATATTTCATGTCCTCGTTGATGAACTTCCTTCTTCTGTTTTAAGACAATGAATACATTTTCCCAGAAACTGCACCAAAACTCTGGGAGCTTCTAGAATATATTTCACCTCAAATAGGAAGAACTTTCTCTGTAGTTCAGGCAGACGGTCTTTGATTATCTTTCTTGTGAACTTAATAGTTTGTAACTTTAAGTTCGACATCAATATCCATTTGTCAATTTGAGTGACATTGATTACCTTTATTTGTGGGATCTCTACCTGAATTTCTTCTAGATCCTCCTTGAATCTTAACTTATGCTTAACAATGTTAATTTCTCCTAACAACCCTGGACAATTGTTTCTTCCAATGTTGAATGAAGCTTTCTCTAAAAGGTCGAAAATTCCTTGACAGTCGTCATTAACCTCTCTGGTTATTCTCTTGTTTTCTACGAGGTTTGCCTCCCATACCTTGAGTATTATATCACCTTTAATCTTCTCTGAAACAAATAGCTTTTGAGTCTCTCCGACCTCCTCTTTGTTGAAAGAGTCGTTTCTTTTTGAAAAGTTGTTTTGGCTACTTTCACTTCTCTCTCTTTCAGGAGAATATTCTCCAAGGATTTACTTGCTTCCTAAAAGTAATTCTGAATAAATTCCAGCTTAAGGAACACTCCCTGTTGCTCTTTTTCTATCTTTGTATGTATTTCCAACATCTGGGCTTGGAAGATTTCAAGCTCTACCACTTGATTTTGAATGGAATTAATATTATTTTGTAATTGTTTATTTATTTCTTCCTGATGTAGGACCTGTGCTTGACTGATCTGTATCTTCAGGTTTGCTTCATCTAAGATTGCTTTCAGTTTTTGAATCTCTTGAATGTCATTGAATCTGGCTCGTTCTAAACCCTTGTTTATCTCCCGACTGATACTTCTTTCAGTCTCCTTTAATTGACTTTGTATCTGATCTATCATCTGATCTTTCTATTGCAACATAGTTCTCAAATTACCCACATAATATAACTTTGTCGATGCTAAGGCTCCCATTGTGCTTGTTATTTCGGTAGTGAATTCCCCCTCTTCAAGTTTTTGTCCATCTACGATAATCTTGTTCTTTTTTATCATCATGTCTCCTCTTGGATTCATTTCCTATTTCAGGATAACCTTTCTCTTTTTACTAAAAAAATAATTGGATGAAGGAATTTCATCTCTAGAAATAGGTTCGAGATCACTAACATATAGAGGTAGCTCATAGAGTGTTGAGAGCCTAGTAACAAGAACTTCAGGTTCAGTACCATTTTGTACTCATTCTTCTTCAAGAGGGTACCCAGTCTGATTCCAAGAGAGATAGTACGGGGGCATGTGGCCTCCTTCCCAACAATGTGTAGATGGGTATCATTGTTGCCACGACAGGGGGGAGGAAGGGCCACAGAGGCATTCGATGACAAGTTCTTCGACTGGTGGGCATGACAGATTCCAGCAATAGAGGACTACCCCTACACTGGAATCAACTTTTCCATAGATCCAGACATGCTCATACCTCCCAGAGAGGAGAGAGGAGAGATAGGTACGTTTTTTTAAAGATATTTAATTTTTAGTTTATTTTATATATATTATTTTTTACATGTATCAGAGTATTGAAAACTATGTATCTGTTTATGTACAGATGTGGGACAAGTGTGCCCAATAGACTTCACGAGGACCAGGCGACGTCCTCGACCAGAGGCGGTACCAGCAACAGCGTGCAGACCAACTATCGCAGGGGGACCTCCAGCCGGAGAGACTGAGAGAGTTTTGAGATGGGTGGAGTGGAACCTCACCGTGCTCACTCATGTAGTTCCCATGGCTGAGATCGAGGATCTCCTGCCATCCATGCAACTTCATGTGGTTGGGGTGCCATGGATGTGGGTCCAACTCTTCTGACGCTTGGTTAACACCGTCATTCACTACGACAGGGCCAATAGGCCCCAAGCTTATATAGAATGGAATCATCATGTGCCGAGGGAACTTTTTTGTATATATTTTTAGGGCATAAGCCTCGTGATGTATACTGGATTATTATTTTTGAGGCATTTGCACCCACCTATGTATTCTGACACTTTTTGAGATATATATATATATATATTTACATATTTTATGTCTTATGGATCACATTTTTTTACAAATGTATGTACATGTGTATGTGTGTGCTTATTTTTATGTATGTGCAACATGCCAATCTAATGCTTGATTAGCTAGAGTATATGTCATTTGATTTAATATCCTAGGAACATGGATGTACGTAATGTAATCAAAACAACATTCTAAGAGACGTACCTTAAGGAAACGTCGGTGTAAAGTAGGATCATAAACGCAGTAAAATCCATTTAAATGGGACACAACCAGTTGAGTATCTAAGTATACTCGAAGGTGAGAAATGCCATGAGAAAAATCATCAAGAAGCAACTCTATCACTGCGATGTACTCGACAACATTATTTGTGGTGTCACCTAGACAGATACCTTCAGAAGATAACAACTGGTCTTGAGGCGTGAAAATCACCCAAGCTATGGAAGCAAGCCTACGAGTGTGTCGGCTAGAGCCGTACATGAACCCAAAGAACACCTATGATTCACCTGACATCTGTCATAATGAAAAATATGACATAAATAACAACACGTCCACAAAACAAAAAGACAAAAACTAATTGTATAAGAACTATACATATGTACAAGAAGTCACCCAGGTGACCAACCTACAAGTAATACTTCTTGAGGTAGAGCCCATTTCTAGGCTATGCCAAAGAATTTCCCTCAAAGTCAACCATACGATAAGCACCCTTATTTAAGACCCACTTCACAATGAATGGTCTGAACCACATGGGTTTAAATTTGACTACGCCCAGGGGATCCTTATCTTGGTCGTAGACTAGGAAAAGGTCGCCTTCGGAGAAAATCCAAGGAAGAATGGACCAATCATATTGACACTTGACTCGTTGCTTGTGAGCCTCGTTGGCCAAGGCTGCATCACGGCATTTCTCATCGAGATGCTCGAGATATAATAGGTGTTCCTCAAGCGGTGAAGTGTCTGGAAATAACTCTACTGCCAATTTTAAAGACGGGATCTAACACTCTATATGCAAGACTTTTTACAACCCATAAACGAGTTGAAAATGTGAGAAACTGGTGGTAGTCTTTACAGACATTCGGTGGGCCCATAACATCGAGTACAACATCAAATGCCAATTTTACTTGGAAGAATTGATCGTTCATTGCAGAATAGTCTTGAGAGACTTATTCACAGCTTCCACCTGATCATTCGCATGTGGGTAGTAGGGTGATGAATTATCTTGCCTCAAACCAAGATTTGATGTTAAATCATACATCATTTTGTTCTGGAAGTGACTTCCATGGTCAGTGACAATCTCCTTCGGGATTTCAAACCTTGCTACTATCTAGTTAAAAATGAAGAGAGTTGGTGTTCCACCATCATTGTTGAATGTTGGCATAGCCTCGACCCACTTTGTGAAGTAGTATACCACTATGATGATATAACGATGCCCCATGGATGAAGTCAAGTAGCATGCAGTAAAATCAATCCCCCACTTGGTGAAAGGACCAACAACAATCATGTGAAACATAGGAGTAGGATGTGCCCTCATCTTTCGAGAGAAGATCTAACACAGGTGGCACTTCTTGACCGAATCAATGCAATCCTTGATTAACGTAGGCCAAAAGTAACCGCCTTGTAGAATATTTTGTGTTGTTGCCAACCCAGAAAAATGACCACCACATGCTCCAGTGTGGCAATGGTTAAGAACGATTTATGCTTCCTTGTGTATAAGGCACTGATGAAGAATGCAATCTACACATCGATGATACAAAGTGTCATCGAGTATGAGATAGTTTCGTGCTTGATGGAAAATTCGTCGATGCTTGTCGCGAGAAGCAGAAATAGGGCACTTCAAAGTCTAGAGATAGACTAGCATATCTCCATACTAGGGGTTTGAATATGCGATCAGAAAAATATCTCCTTTAATAGGAAATTATTCAGCGTAACATCACCTGATTGGATCAAAAGTTATGAAATAAGTTCCGCAAATACGAACGAATTTTTAGATTTCGCAGAAACAAAATCCAATTCAAATTCCTAGAGGATTACAATCCATCTACTGATCTTTCTACCAATGACACATCGTGTCAACACATATTGAAATCGATTTACAATGGCAATGACAGTGGTCTTGCAAAGAAGAATATAATGATGGAACCGATGGACAACATGCACTTCTTCCAACACAAGCTTCACAACATGGTAATAGTTGAGTTCAGGACCAACCAGGCCTCGAATGAGGTAATAAATCATATGCTCTTCGAGTAGATCATCCTCTTGAAACAAGACCATACCGATGGTTGACTCTACAACAACCAAGTACAATAAGAAATCTTTATTATAATTGGGAGGCTGGAGAAGAGGGGTAGACATGAGGGTGCATTTCAACGCTTCGAAAGAGCGTTGAGCAGCTTTGTCCCAATAGAAAGGGACTCCCTTTTTCAATAAATGCATGAACCCTTTAGTGATCTTGACATAGTTTGCGATAAAACGTCATAGAAAGTTCACTTTCCTCTATAAGCTTTGAAGTTGAGGGACTGTGCATGGGGAAGCAACTGAACTATTGCCTCAACCTTAAGAGGATAGAACATGATCCATTTTGTTGAAACTATGAAACCTAAAATATGACCCAACGTCACGTAGAAACTACATTTGTTAGGATTCAAGCGAATCTGATAGTAGTGACATCGTTCGAAGATTAGTTGGAGGTGTGTGGGATGATCAGATCTCTTGCAAGAGCGTGATTGTAGATCATCAAGATAAGCCTCGACTATATGTCTAAGGTCATGGAAAGAAAAATACATGGCCCGCTGAAAAGTGACTCCAACATTCTTTAGGCTAAAAGGCATCTTACGATAAGAAAATGTGCCCCACAGACAGATAAAAGTTGTTTTATGTTGGTCTTCAGGTTTGATATGAATCTCGTTATATCCCTAAAAACCATCCATGAATGAAAATACCTCACAACCTGCACATTCATCAATGATCTGATCAATGAATGGGGTGGGGAAATTATCCTTTGGACATGCCTTATTCAAGTCATGGAAGTCCATGCACACGCGAATCGTACCCTATTTTTTGTTAACCAGAATGAGATTTGACACCCATTGTGTCAACTGTATGGGGTAGATGAAACTAGATTTAAGCAGTTTCTCTACTTCAGCCTTAATAGATGTTGCTTTCTGAGGATTCATCGGACGAAGATTTTGTTAGACTGGCTTGGCATCAGGATAAGTCATTATCTCATGTTCGAAGATTTTTGGATCGATGCCTGGCATTTCCTTGTAACGCCAGGTAAAAATATCGAAGAATTATTTAAATAAGACTGTATAGATTTGAATCTCTTCGGAGGAGCAGTCCTCTCCAAAAAAAAATATTCTCCACGATGCTAGGGGTTCTGGAGATGTCTATAGGGATCATTTCAACAATACTTTCCATATTACTCTCGGTGTAAAGTGCGTGTGTAGCCAGAGGATTAACAGGACAAGACCTGTCTCTAGTGATAGTCAACATGAATTCACCTTCCTGTATTCTTCTTAAATCTGGTAGAAAATAAGATATGTGATGGAGATCATCCCAGTGTCTGTCTAGACCAGTCAATGACTCTATAATTGCTTCATCATAGGGAAAGACCAAGTCTAAAGAATTTGTAGTGGCAAGGGAGCCTTGAGCCCAAATAGGCTCGTGATCCAGATTTATGTAGGAACACAATGAAATACATAAATACACATAAACACAGAGATGCAGCAGAAATAAGACTTCATTTCATTAATAACAAATAACTGAAAATGCTTACAGACAGAATGGAAATAAACTAGCTAGGGCGTTGGTAGCTTATCTCTGAGAAGAGATGTGGCGGCTACTGGCCTCTGAACTGCCTCTTACAATGAGGCTCGAAGGCCTATATATTACTGAGAAACAATGGAAAACCATAAACATCCAAAAACCTAACCCTAGGAGATGAAACACCAGAATATGGGCCCCGTTGGGGTAAATTGGTACATCAATTTTCCGAGGTCGTAACTTTGGCATACTATCTCCGTTTGACGCACATGATACATCGTTAGAAACATCTATTCGAGGACTACATTTCTGACAGCGAATATCAATTCTGGAAAGGACTCATATTCACCGGAGCATTCATGACCAAAAAATGTCGTTTAGGGCCTCAAAACAGCTCCGGAAGTTTAGGACCCGAAGAACTGCTAAAAATAGTAAATTGTGCTACAATTAAGGAAACTGAAAAACTAAAAGAAAAAATGGTGTGGATCCAAGTGGAATAGGTGGGTGGCCACCAATATCCACATGGATCAGTCCTCCCCCCTTAGGAAGCAATGGTCCCCATTGCGTTGAGTTCCTCCATGAGATGAGGAAACTTCTGCTAAACTTGGTCCCTGGTGAGCCACTTGCCCTGGTGAAGGAGTTGGCTAGCTTTGACAACTCGATATAGATGGATCCTCTGTTGGCGGGTGTTATTGATCTGTGTGTCCATAATTTGATCAGTTGTGGCTTGTTCCATGCAATCTAGGTTTAACTCTGTTGGTGTGAGTTGTTCTGCAATGTCGGATGTGTCTAGTAGAGGTGGAAAGTAGGGCCGAAGGCGGTCCACATTGAATATTGGGTGCAGACCAAGGAATGGTGGAATACCGAGCTCAAAGGCATTGTCCCCTACAACCTTGGTGATGGTGTATGGCCCATATCGGAGCGGGTGAATATTACGATAGGGTCCAGCGAGGTGCTCCTTTTGCAAATGTAGCCACACTTTGTTGCCCACCTGGAAGTTGTGTGGCACCCGATGTTGATCATGTCATTTCTTGTATTTAGAATTGGATCTGTCCAATATGTCATGAACTTGTTGGAGGATGTGATGATTGCGCTCAATGAAGCTTTTTTCCTTGTTAGCCTCAGACTGGACATGGGCTGAATATGCCCAAGTAGCCGCAAATGGCATGGCTACGTCAATGGGACATAGTGGCTGGAATCCCAAGCCCACTTGAAACAGGTTGTGGCTGGTTGAGATATGGAGAGCCCAGTTGTAGCTGTGTTGTACATAGGGGAGGCTCTCATCCCATGTGCGTGGATGATTTGAGTTGTACATGCGCAGAATGTGTACAATCATCCGGTTGACGACCTCCATTTGGCCATCAGTTTGCGGATGGAAAGTTGTGGACTTGGTGAGCTTGGTGTCCAGCATCGACCAAAGGCTGGACCAAAATGTACTGAGGAACCTGCTGTCCCAATCTGAGATGATAGACTGTGGGATCCCAAAGTGTACCCACACTTGTTCAAAGAAGTGTTTAGCGGTGGCTTCTGCTGTGATATTCTTCTTGCAGGCCATCATAATGGACATCTTCGAGAATCGATCGACGACCACAAAAACACAGTCATTTCCATGCTTAGTAGAAGGAAGGCCCGACATGTAATCCATAGAGATTGATTCCAAAGGTTGACTTGGGGTAGGAAGCGGAGTATAGAGGCCTTGCTTCTTGATGGTCGGTTTGGCAATGGCGCAAGAAGTGTAGGACTTAATGTACTTCCCGACATTCCGTCGAAGGTTCGGCCAATAGAAATACTTTTGCAGTACTGCCATGGTTTTCTCAACTCCGAAATGTCCAGCGACCCGAATGTAGTGCACCTCCCAAATCATCTTGGCACGCTCGCTTGAAGGAACACAAAGGTGTCCCAGGTGACAAAGCAGGGCATCCTGGAGGTGAAAATTGGGAACTTTCTTACCCTTCAAGAGTGTATTGTATGTGTGGCCAAATTTTGGATCACTTGTGTAGAGAAGCGGCCAATCGGAAGTCTCGTGCCCACAAGAGTTGAGCACAGTGGTTAGTGCCACGATGGGTGGTCGACTGAGGCAGTCTGCAACATTATTGGTGTTGCCTTTATTGTACTTAATGTTCAAATGAAACTGTTGCAAGTATGTGGACCACTTCCGATGGTGATCGTTCTGCAACTTTCCTTGTGTTTGTATGAACTGCAGGGGTCGGTGGTCTGTGTGGATGACCGTTTCCTTTCCCAAAATGTAATGCTTCCATTACCGACAAGCCTGCACAATGGAATACATTTCTTTTTCATAAGTGGGATACTTCCAGACTGTGTCGGAAAGTCTCTCACTGTGATATGCCATTGGATGCCCATGTCAAGCAAGGACTGCCCCAATGGCATAGTCAAAGGCATCTGTCTCGATCTCAAATGGTTGTTGCAAGTCTGGTAATGTGATCACTGGTGCAGAGCAGAGGCGATGCTTCAACTCGTTGAACACCTTTTGTTGAGATTCGAACCAAAAGAATTTTGCTTTAGCTCCTCCCTTGGTGACCTGACTCAAGGGCCAAGTGATATGAGAGAATCCCAACACAAACCTACGGTAGAAATTGGCAAGACCTAAAAAGATGCGGAGCTCTGTTAGGGTGGTTGGGGCTGGCCAATCCTGAATGACTTGGATCTTTACTGGATCCACATGCACCCCTTTCTCATCAATAATGTACCCCAGATACTGAACCTGGGTCATGCCAAAAGTGCATTTCTCCAAATTGGCACACAACTTGTGTTGTCGCAGTGTTTGGAGGACCTATCGGATGTGGTGGAGGTGCTCTTCCCAAGTTTGGTTGAAGATTAGAATGTCATCCAAGTACACCACTACAAATGAGTTGGTGAATGGTCGTAGGATGTCATCCATTAGCCTCATGAAGGTTGCGGGGGCATTCGTCAACCCGAATGGCATGACCAACCATTCAAAAAGGCCCTCCTTGGATTTGAAGGCAGTATTCCCCACATCAGAGGGTTCGATTGGTACCTGGTGATACCCCAACTTCAAGTTGATCTTGCTAAAATATTTCGCCCCCTTGAGTTGGTCTAGAAGGTCATCAATCTGTGGGATCAGGTACCTATTCCGAACAGTGATCTTGTTCAGTGCCCGATAGTCAATGCAAAGTCTCCAAGTCCCATCCTTCTTCTGCACCAACATGATCGGACTCGCACAGGGTGATGAACTCGGCCAGATGTGACCTTTCTGCAGTAGCTCCTGAATCTGCCTCTTGATTTTGTCATTCTCCATAACAGAGTGCCGATAGATGGGTCCATTGGGAAGCGACGCACCTGGGGTCAGATCGATGGGGTGCTTGACCTGGCAGTGTAGAGTCACCCCTGTGGGGGAGGTGAATATGTCCTCATACTCCTCCACGACCTTATCCATCTGTTGTTTTCGTGCAGCGGGGCCCTATTTGGAGGTCATGGCCACAATCTTCCTCTTTCCCTGAGGGCGGATCATCAGGAAAACAAATTTCCTGGTTTTGGAAATGAGCTTACTGCATTGTTTTGCAGTAACAAAAGAGATGGTGGTAGGCGGTGCTATCTCTAGTATCCTGTATAGCTTATTGCCCAAGGTGATAATAACAGCATGAGGCCTAGAATCATACACAACATGTCGCTTCCACAAGTACGGTTGGCCTAATAATACATCAGAAACATCAGGAGGAGCAATGTCACATAATACCTCATCCATGAAGGGATTGATGCTGTAGGGAAGGCGACATTGTTGGCTGATGCGGAGGTCCCGTCCTTGGTGCAACCACCCGATGGTGTATGGTTGTGGGTGTGTTGTGGTTGGAAAGCCTAGCCTCTTCATGACCTCTACCGAGATGAGGTTCTTCTGTCTCCCGCTATCGATAATGAACTGCAATGGGGAACCCTTTACCCACATCTTGGAATGGAAGAGACGATATGCCTCCTCTGGATCTTCTGGTTCCTCCTTCTGAATCTTCGTGGTGGAAACGGTGGTGTTGGGCTCCGCATCAATAATCTGCTTCCCCCTGTCATTCCCCTTGTCAGGTTTTGATTCAGAGTCGGAGCATGCATCCGATTCAGAGGCCTTCAACTCGGCTACCAGTGACTTCTTGGCCCGACACTCACTTGTGTTGTGAGTGGAGCTCTTATGGAACTCACACCACTTCCCTGTGTCTTTTTTTGGCTTCATGGTGTTTTTCTTTGCTTGTGGCTTTAGCGAGTTATCCTGGGCCGCTCTGCCTTGGCTTGGTCCTTTTTTCTGTGGTTTGGTGGTACCTCTCCCTTGCTTCTGATTCGCAGACCCAAAGTCTCGCTTTTTCTGTTCGAACTTCTGCTCAATCTTGGCAGCATATTGGTACGCCACACCAAGAGAGGAGATGTTGAGGAACTCCATTTCCTCCTGAATGTATCTGTACAGACAACTGCGGTACTTTAACACCAAATGTTTCTCTGAATCTTTGATACCCAACTTTGTGTGTAGGGTATGAAACATATTCGTCATCTCATGCACATCGTGGTCCCTTTGTTGCCGCAGCGTAGTCCATTGTATGTATTTGTCCTCATAGCTCCCCACGGGATAATATTGTTCCTTGATGGCGTCTTGGAAAGAATTCCAAGTGGGTGTGGCCAAGAGCAGAGAGGGTTCCCCCTCTCCCTGTTGCTCCGAGTAGGTTTCCCACTAGTCCTTGACATGGGGGGCGGCTTTGAGGAGTGCGAAAATAATCCTTTCTCGGTCGGAATATTCATGAACCGAGAAATATCCTTCTAACAGATTCAACCATCTATCTATGGCATATGCATCTATTTGTCCCTCAAATATGGGAATGTCAAAGTTTACTTGTACCTTAAAAGGAGTGGCGCCTCCGGAGTGTCTGTTGGATGTCGATGCGCCGCTAGTGGGAATCCGTTGAAGAATCTAGGCAAAGTTGTCCATCATCACGTTCCTTTGTTTCTCAAGGGCCTCCTCGAGCAACATTTTGATAGGATCTCCTGCTCCCTCATATTTCTTTTCTTCCCCCATGAGCGGTCGTCGGGGTTTGCGAGGCTGATCTTGCAAAGGTTCAACCATATTGAGCCCCAACTCCTTATACCCCGACATTGTTGGGGACATGCAAAGAAAGATCGAGAATGAGAAGACCTCTCTGATACCACTGATCCGGATTTATGTAGGAACACAATGAAATACATAAATACACATAAACACAGAGATGCAACAGAAATAAGACTTCATTTCATTAATAACAAATGACTGAAAATGATTACAGACATAATGGAAATAAACTAGATAGGGCGTTGGTAGCTTATCTCTGAGAAGAGATGTGGCGGCTACTGGCCTCTGAAATGCCTCTTACAATGAGTCTCTAAGGCCTATATATTACTGAGAAACAATGGAAAACCCTAAACATCCAAAAACCTAACCCTACGAGATGAAACGCCAGAATATGGGCCCCATTGGGGTAAATTGGTACATCAATTTCTCGGGGTCGTAACTTTGGCATACTATCTCTGTTTGACACACATGATACATCCTTAGAAAGATCTATCCGAGGACTACATTGCTGACAGAAAATATTGAGTATAGAATGGACTCATACTCGTCGGAGCATTCATGCCCAAAAAATGTCGTTTAGGGCCTCAAAACAGCTCCGGAAGTTTAGGACCCGAAGAACTGCTAAAAATAGTAAATTGTGCTACAATTAAGGAAACTGAAAAACTGAAAGAAACAATGGTGTGGGTCCAAGTGGAATAGGTGGGTGGCCACCAATATCCACCTATATCATCTCGATAAATGGATCTAACTCCTGTGCGAGAGTCGAATCGAGGTCAACCAAAGCTTGTTGGACAATACTGTATGAAACTTCTATCATGAACAAGGGAATTTCCATGCTAGGATTCCCTATCCCTTCCATCATCATCGATCAGGAAGGAAGAGTCCACAGATCATGAAATTAATTCGTTCAGAACGACGACACTTGAAATATTTCAGCCCTAGGCTGGTCGAGAGCAGCCGATATAAACTTGACATTGCCAAAAGGAGGCAGGTAATCCAAAGTACCCATCAATGGTGGGCACAAACCAACCCCTACATGGACAACGTCGGGATGAGGGTTATCAATCATTGGGACTATGGATGCCCCCAAAGAAGGGTTAGGCCGAGAGAAGGACAACTTGTCAATGGTTACGATTCGGCCCTCGTGTGGAAACAACAAGACCCGAAAAACTGTGGCAACCACTCTATGCATTTCATAGGTCCAACTCTTTCCTAACATAAGGTTGTAGTCGAGAGGTGCATCGATGACTTCAACTTCGACGCACATGGTCTTCCATCCTAATTGCAAGGTGAAAGAAGGGATTATTCCATGTGTTATGGAAGAACGACCGTCTAAAGAAGTAATCAAAGTATGTGACGGAGACAACGCGGGTTGGCCGATGGCATTCCGAAATGCCAATGACATCACGCAGGTCAAGGCACCCTCACCAACCACCGTCCAGAAGATATTTCAGGTAAAATATTTTGTGGGGTAAGCAAATACTATCTGAAATGCAATGTGGTAAGGGAGATGAGGTTTCAATTTGGTCATATTACAAGTCTCTCTAGATCCCAAGGCGGATAACAAAGCCTTTCTCTGCAAAGGGAATCTTTGGAGGACCTCCAAAGCGGACATCGTGCAAGGGGTTTGTGACAAATCCTCCACCATAGAGTAGTTTTGGGAGGCCCTTGCATTTGGATTATGAGAAGATTTCTTGAACACCCCTTTTGGGATGTGTGCCATTTTTTCTCCCATTGTGCTCTCAATATGGAGAGGAACAAGTGGGTTTGTGGATTCTTTACCCTTTTCAACAGATTTTGGCATTCCATAATTGTGTGCCCTAGTCTCTATATGAGAATCACATTTCATCATGTAAACGTTCACGTCCGAGGGATTACTAGAAGATGCAGGGGGTCCCTGACTACCCCTATCCACGCTCGAAGAGGCTTGAGTCATATTTTGCCCATGTGGAAATGGGTTTGTTAGCACAACAGGTTGTTGTTGTGCCAACAACTTCTGGGCCTCAGCAAGTCGAGGGAATAGGTGAGTCAGATGGTCCTCTATGCAAAGGTTACATGGATAATTTGACTTTCTCTTCTCTGTGTTTCCCCCACCAACATTGTTTTTATGTTTCTTATCCCCTTTGCCCTTCTTGTTTCATTGTTTTTTCTTTCCTTCAGGCTACTGGTTGGCCTTAAAGTTCGTCGACTACACATTGTGTACGTCTGACATTTGGATAGGGGCATCAGCTGAACCCGAGGTCTGGCTAGCTATTATCTGTTTGATGTAGGAGAATCACTAAACATCATCAAGCGCCAGCCAACCAGCACACGTTCAATGGAGAGGAGAGGCACAACCTCTCACTTTCAAATTTCAAATTTTGAAATAGTATTAAATTTTGTAGGGCTAAAGAGAAAAAAGACATGCATGTGCATAGGCTTTAGATAAAGGTTTCCTTAAATGGTTGTAAGGCTGAGATCTATATCCGATTCAGAGTAGATAGCACATTCAATGTAATTCATTGTAATTAATGAGAGTTGGTGAGGATGGAGGGAAGAGCTCGAGGAGCCCTCTTTTGTAAAAAGATCCTTTGAATCTGTAGGACAGGAGTCGATAGAGTCTATAGATAAGGTAGAGAAGAAGAGAGAGAATAGGGAGAAGAGAGGAGAGCCGAGACTCTGTTGCAGTCCAAGCTCGAACACATTGTAATTAGACATTGATGTTAATACAAAGTAGTTTTTCCTGCATATGTGTTTTCTATGTGTTTTATGAGTCTTTTATGAATGTTGTGTGTTCATTCATGCTGTAGATGCATGTTAAGTTCCATCTGCAGGGATAGATATATTTTCCTATCTGTGAGTTCTTTGATTTCATGTTTGGGTTCTTTGAGGCTTCATGCAAGAGGTTGCATGACAAAATACTGCGGGTTCTGTAATCCAGTGCAAGGAGTGCACTTCTGAGTTCTACGGAATTTCAGACAAAGATGTGCCAGTAGGGCGCACCAGCTGAAGTCATTGACTCAAGGAAGAATCCTCAAGGTTGTTGAACACCTTGAAGGAGAAACAGTGCAGAGGAGAGCACAAAGAGGAGAAGCAGAATTGTTGAGAATTTTGTAAGGGCTCTACCAAAAGGGCATTGAGAAAATGAACGGGATGCATTGAGCCAGTGCATAGAGTGCACTTCTAAATTTTGTGGAATTTGGACAAAGTTGTGCCAGGAGGGTGCACCAGAGGAAGTATTAGACCTAGGGATAAACCTCAAGGTTGTTGAACACCTTGGAGGTAAGATTTTGCAGAGGAAGCCATAAAGATAATAGAATCACTGAGGGTTCTGTAGAGATCTGTCAGGAGGGCATCAAGTGAGTGCAAAGAGTGCACAGGAGGAGCTCTATTTCAAGTTCAGGGAAGACAGAACATCTGAAGTTCTATGAAACTCTGCCAGGAGGGCATCGAGCAGTTGCATAGAGTGCACAGAAGTACTCTTTTCGAGTTTTGTTGGGGAAGAGAAGTGTCAAAGAGAGACATTCATAGAGTTACTGAATACTTTGTTAAGCCAACAAGGAAGGCTTGAGCAGAAGGTCGTCAGGAGGACACCAGATTTCCCTTTGAGGACACAGAAGGGAGATTCCACTAGAGGCTCGAGCAGATAAGCTCAGGACGGATAGCACAGTTGTGTGCAAGAATCCTGCAAGGAGTGCAGAGGTCAAGAAACCTTTGAGGTTTCACAGTCGACAAATATCAGGAGGGATAGTGTTCCTAGAACATAGGCGATATCCAAAGGAATTGAGCTCGCAGAGGAAGTAAAGGTCGAGGCCTTAGAACTTCAGAAAATCTCCCAAGGGGAGAGAGGAAGTTCTCAAGCTCAGGAGGGAGCACAACTGTCATTAGATCAGCTAGAGAGACAAGATCTGGACTGTCAAATTTTATGTCTAGACAACAGGAAGAGAAACAGATTTGGGTCGTCAAATCTAGTGCAAGGGATCGATAGCTATCAGATCTAGAGGAAGGCCCACAGAGTTTAACCTCTGGGAGGTCGCACGGGAGAAGAGCTGAAAACGGACGGTGGGAACACTTCGTGGAGAAGTGTCGAAAATCCTGTAGACCGTTGGATCTCACAGATCTGTGAGAAGGGTAAGGTTGAGTGCCTTTTAGAATTTCGACATTTTAGTATTTTGGGGTTCAACATTTCATCAATCCCGATGACAAGGAGCTGGGGCACTTTGCATTGAAACCTCAAAGTCGCAAAATGTGACGTGTCCTTGGAGAAGGGTTGTGGTCACAGAGGAAGTAGCCATTTCGGAGTTCAACATTTTGGCATTTTGGTGTCCGGGAGATCAAAGGACCAAGAATTGTATCTAGCCAGAATTGCTGGATCACGAATTCTGAAATCCCAAAAAATGGACCATGGTCATGGGTAGATTTCAGCATTTCAGGAATTTGAGGATTCAGACACCGGGGATTGGAAAGACAAAGAACAGGGGGAACGCTTTCATCACAATTTCCCGAATCGTGAAAAGCTGGTAGAGTTTTTTCGTGGACCGCCTTTTTCGGCATTCCATGACCTGGATGTTCGAGAGACTAGGGATCAGGATATGTGGAGTCCTGACTCACGGAATCGCGAAACCCCAAAGTATTCGGAGGAAGAGTATGAGCCAGAGTCGTTGAGCCTGTTTCGGCATTTCAACATTTCGGGGTTTGGGAAGTAAAGGAGGCAGTGACTTTGGAATCGAGAGTTTCAAACTCCCAGTTCGCGAAGTCACGAAAATATCTGAGCCCAATTCGACATTGATCCATTTTGAGAATTCAGGGAATGGAGTGACCAGTGGTTTGGGCTGCTGCGTTTCAAACTCCCGGTTACCGAAATCTCGATACAGCCACAACGTCGTGGTCACGTGGAGGTGAAGCTTGCTCTTAGTTCTTGTTCACACAGGTGGGGTTTCCAAAGGACCCGTGGATCAGATTTGTGGGGTTCCAGTGAGGACTCGAAAGAACTATTTCAGTTCTGCGGATTCAGAGAAGAATGATCATGTGCGGATCTTGGCCCGAGGGTCGGATGTCGGAATCAAGTGGTATCAGAGCTACATATTTTTTGTTTACATATCACAGACAAGAGGAGGATTGTGAAGGGATACAGTCTAATACCATCAAGTGGTATCAGAGCCACTTTCTGTTTGTAGACTGCAGGCAAAGGGAGGCAGAGTAGATAAAGAAAATACTCCGATACACACCATAAAGTGGTATCAGAGCTTGATTTTGTCTGTATATTGCAGTCAGAGGGAGCCAGAGGAAAAGGAAGAAAGAGTGTTGAATCTCTATGATGATTGTTGCAAGGTGCACAACAGTCAATAGACAGTCAGGAGGGCTATAGGAAAGGTTGGAAGCACTCACAGTTGCAGAGTGACAGCAACAAATTTTCCAGGAGGGCAGACAGGAACAGGAAGATGGCTATTGAAGGCCATGGGTGTGGTCACAGGGAAGACCACAAGCAAAATAAAAATCCAGAGATGGATCTGGAACTCACTGAGATAAGGGAAAGGATGGAATATCTTGCACTGCGGGTGCAACAGAACACAAAGACACATTGGGTGTATGAATGGCCCATGAAAATGAAAGCAATGTGGCTAGTCAAGAAATTGTTGGCCAGAAGACAGTGAAGGTTGTTGAGGAGGTGGATGAGGTATGTGGAAATCCTCAGGGCCATAGAGGAGATGGTTCATTCCTGTGAACCAGAAGATGGGAGAAATCTCAGTGATGATGGAGAGGAGAGATCGAGCAGAGATCTCATAGACTGCCAAGTGGGCAGTAGAAAATTCCCAATTTTCCAGGTGGGCAGGGAAAAGGAGATGAGACTGTTTGAAAGTATCTAGAGCTCAGAAGTGAGTTCATGTTAGCAAGGAGTGCTGATGGAGATGGGATTGATTGATCTCATAGACTGCCAGGTGGGCAGCAAAAAAATCCCATATTGCTAGGAGGGCAAGGGAGAGAAGATGAGATTGACTAAAAGTCTCATGAACTTAGGAATGAGTTTGGATCAGCAAGAGGAGTTGACAGATAAGATGAACTCAGAGGTGATTTCATATCAGCAAGGACAGTTGATAGAGAAGGAAGATCAGAAGAGCATTCTGATGATTGGAGGGATAAAGATATTCCTACCAAGCAGCCAAGACAAGGCCAGGGAAGTTGTTGTGGGTGCAACAATAGCAGAAGGATAATCAGATGTGACTGTCAAAGAGATGGAGAAGATATCAAAAGATTCCCAAGGAGAAGAAGAGGAGCACATAGTTGAGATGCTCACTCTTTGGGAGAAGGAGCTAGAATTGTTGGAGGATTGGTTGAACAATCTAGAGCCAGTAGATGACTGCCATGAGCAAACATTCATGCAGATGTTAGCAGAGGAGCATTCTGAGGAATTTCTCGAAAATTTCAGCCAGGGAGATGAACAGTTGATGATAACTGCAATGTCGAAGCATGCAGTAACAGATGAAGGAAAATTCCAGTCTGGGGAGCCGCTGGAGAAAGTTGGAATTCAACCAGCACAAGGTGAAATGGAAGAAGCAAGTCTATCAGAGGAGATGACTGAACAACAGATCAATCAAGAAGGTAAGACTGCAAATAAAAATTTTGCAGTAGGGTGGCAAGTTGAGTCCATAGAGGAAGAAGATGGCATGGGAGATCTAGTTGATCTACCCATTTGCAGGGGAGGAGTGTAGTGGAGCAGGTTGCAAAAGGAGAGCTAGCCCTAGGAGAAGTTGGATGAGATAATTGAGGAGATCAGAAGGATGATGATCATATCAGTAGAAGCAATCATCAAAGGGAAGATGAGAAGAGGAGAACCTACCATAGCAGCAGGGAAAGATAAGCAACAACAACAACGAAGCAATGGAGTGGATGGATAGCTCCAGAGAACTGTTTGGGATCCAGGTGGATTTCAACAACGGTGCTGGGAAGCTCATGAGCGGGAGCTCATGATTTTTGCAGCTGAGGAGTATGATGCAGGAGCATCACTCCAAGTCATCAAGCGCCAGCCAACTAGTACGCATTCAATGGAGAGGAGAGGTGCAGCCTCTCACTTTCAAATTTCAAATTTTGAAATTGTATTAAATGTTGTAGGGATGAAGAGCCAAAAGCCATGCATGTGCATAGGCTTTTGATAAAGGTTTCCTTAAATGGTTGTAAGGCTGAGATCTAGATCTGATTCAGATTAAATGGCCCATTCAATGTAATTCATTGTAATTAATGAGAGTTGGTGAGGATGGAGGGAAGAGCTCTAGGAGCCCTCTTTTGTAAAAATATCCTTTGTATCTATAGGATAGGAGTCGGTAGAGTCTGTAGAGAAGGAAGAGAAGAAGAGAGAGAATAGGGAGAAGAGAGGAGAGTCGAGACTCTGTTGCAGTCTGAGCTTGAACACATTGTAATTAGACATTGATGTTAATACAAAGCAGTTTTTCTTGCATATGTGTTTTCTATGTGTTTTCTGAGTCTTTTATGAATGTTGTGTGTTCATTCATGCTGTAGATGCATGTTAAGTTCCATCTGCAGGGATAGATAGATTTTCCTATCTATGAGTTCTTTGATTTCATGTTTGGGTTCTTTGAGGCTTTATGCAAGATGTTTCATGATAGAATATTGCGGGTTCTGTAAGCCAGTGCAAGGAGTGCATTTCTGAATTCTATGGAATTTCAAACAAAGACGTGTCAAGAGGGCGCACCAACTGAATTCATTAACTCAAGGAAGAATCCTCAAGGTTGTTGAACACCTTGAAGGAGAAACTGTGTAGAGGGGAGAACAGACAGGAGAAGAAAAATTGCTGAGAATTCTATAAAGGCTCTGCCAGGAGGGCATTGAGAAAATGCACGGGATGCATTGAGCCAGTGCATAGAGTGCACTTCTGAATTCTGTGGAATTTGGACAGAGTTGTGTTAGGAGGGCGTACCAGAGGAAGTATTATACCCAGGGAGAAACCTCAAGGTTGTTGAACACCTTGGAGGTAAGACTGTGCAGAGGAAGCGAGTGCAAAGAGTGCACAGGAGGAGCTCTACTTCAAGTTCAGGGAAGACATAATGTCTAAAGTTCTATGAAACTTTGCCAGGAGGGCATCGAGAAGTTGCATAGAGTGCACAAAAGGACTCTTTTCGAGTTCTGTTGGGGAAGAGAAGTGTCAAAGAGAGACACTCACAGAGTTACTGAATACTCTGTTAAGCCAGAAAGGAAGGCTTGAGCAAAAGGATGTCAAGAGGACACCAGATTTCCCTTTGAGGACACAGAAGGGTGAGTCCACTAGAGGCTCGAGCAGATAAGCTCAGGATGGATAGCACAATTGTGTGCAAGAATCCTGCAAGGAGTGCAGAGGTCGAGAAACCTTTAAGCTTTCACAGTCGACAAATCTCAGGAGGGATAGCATTCCTAGAACGTAGGCGATATCCAAAGGAATTGAGCTCGCAGAAGAAGTAAAGGTTGAGGCCTTAGAACTTCAGAAAATCTCCCAAGGGGAGAGAGGGAGTTTTCAAGCTCAGGAGGGAGCACAGCTACCATTAGATCAGCTAGAGAGACGAGATCCGAACAGTCGAATTTTACATCCAGACAACAGGAAGAGAAACAGATCTGGGCTATCAGATCTAGTGCAAGGGACCGATAGTCATCGGATGCGGAGGAAGGTGCACGAAGTTTAACCTCTAGGAGGTCACATAGGAGAAGAGTTGAAAACGGACGGTGCGAACACTTCGTGGAGGAGTGTCGAAAATCCCCTAGACCGTAGAATCTCACAATTTTGTGAGAAGGGTAAGGCTGAGTGCCTTTTAGAATTTCGACATTTTGGTATTTCGGGGTTCAGCGTTTCGGCAATCCCAATGACAAGGAGCTGGGGCACTTTGCATTGAAACCCCGAAGTCACGAAACATGGCATGTCCTTGGAGCAAGGTTGTGTTCACGAAGGAAGCAACCATTTCGGAGTTCAACATTTCGACATTTCAGGGTCTGGGAGATCAAAGGACCAAGAACCGTATGCAGCGGAAATTGTGGGATTGAGAATTCCTAAATCCCAAAAAATGGACCGTGGTCATGGGTAGATTTTAGCATTTCAGGAATTCAGGGATTCAGACACCAGGGATTGGAAAGACAGAGAATAGGGGGAGCGCTTGCATTGCGGTTTCCCGAATCGCGAAAAGTCGATAGCACTTTGTCATGGACTACTCTTTTCGGCATTCCGAGACCTAGATGTTCGAGAGACCAGGGGTCAGGAAACATGGAGTCCCAACTCGTGGAATCATGAAACCCCAAAGTATTTGGAGGAAGAGTACGAGCCATATCCGTTGAGCCCGTTTCAGCATTTCAGCATTTCGGGGTTCGGGAAGTAGAGGTAGTGACTTTGGAATCAAGAATTTCAAACTGTCGGTTCGCAAAGTCTCGAAAATATCTGAGCCCAATTCGGCATTGAGCCATTTCGAGAATGCGAGGAATGGAGTGACCAGTGGTTTGGGCTGTTGTGTTTCAAACTCCCGATTACCGAAATCCCGATACAGCCACAACAACGTGGTCACATGGAGGTGAAGCTTGCACTTAGTGCTTGTTCACACAGGTGGGGTTTCCGAATGACCTGTGGATTGGATTCGTGGGGTTCCAGTGAGGGCCCGAAAGAACTATTTAAGTTCTATAGATTTAGAGAAGAACTATCCTATGTGGATCTTGGCCTGAGGGTCGGAGGTCGGCATCATTGTTGTATCGACAATTGTTGGAATTGATTTGATAGTTTATCAGTGGAATTTCCTTGTGCGGAACCAACTATACCATCAACATGTGGTCCACACTTTTGTTTGGCCTTGTCTATGGCGCATCTGGAAAAATCTCATAGAGTAAGCCAGACTGAGAGTATATCAATTCGAGTTGTTGCGCTCTAATTATCGCCTCCTCCTCTTTAAACACTCCTTAAGTTGCAATGTCCTTGGATAATTGTGGTACCAAAGACTCCAGGAACCACTCTAGTAGGAAAGTTGGTGGGACCTGTACCTTGATCAAGCTCTTTCGACGTTGCCATTCTCGGATGTGATCCAAGATATGATCGGCCTTAGTCTGCTCAAAGATGGCCAACAATTCAGTGTCAACATCATATCTCATGGGTAATTGGAAATGGTTCAAGAAAACCATTGCCAAATCGCTAAAGTAAGAATATCTTGAGTAATCGATATCGATGTACCATTTCAGGACACCCCCGATAAGAGTGCGTTGAAACAGGCGCAACTATATGAAGTCATATCGCAATGAGTTTGACGGGCACCATAGTTGGAAATTTGTCACGTGATCACCCGGATCTTCTCCAAGCTTGCCTTCGAATTTCGAAATATCCAAGGGAAAATGAGTCGCCATGGGGGGCCAATGCGGATCATGAAAAATTGGTTCATTAAGAAACCTTGACAAGTCTGGCAAATGTAACATTTCCAGAAAAGGTAGTTTGGGCTGGGTACTATGTACAGGAAAAAGGGGGCCTAGATTTTGACTAGCACCAGGTTTCCAGGAAAATTTGGGTTGCTGGCTAGGGTTTTGGTAATACCACGGCCTTGACTAGCGTGCGGTAACTGCATTTTTTGGGATATCATCGGTTGATTCCCATAATTGGACGATGAGGGTTGGGCGGGGATCGCTCCCTGTGTTGTGTTCCAAAGATTCTGGAAGGGGTTGCCCCCAGTCGATCCGACGAGCATAGGTATTGATCCTTGCTCAGGGTTCCATTGAACATGGAAGGGGTTTCCCTCAATCGACATCCCTTGTGAGGGAACTGATCCCTGCCAAGGATTTAAAATTCCTTGTGAGGAGAAAACTCCTATACTTGCCCCCTGTGTAGGAATAGTACCCTGCATAGGATTCTGTTGTCCAAAACAAGGGTTTCCCCGGGTCAATATGACAGCTAACGAAAAGGAATTATTACCAAATGCGTCGAACAAAGAGAACGAATTGGATCCCACCAACATGGTGTAAGAAGAATTTCCTAGAATGCCTGCTCCAAACAAGTTGTAGTTCATTTTCAGCCTGACGGGTGGCTGGAAGCACCACCTAGTGAAGAGATGAAGGTGGTATATGACTTCCACCATAAGGGATAGTGTTATAGGAGGTTGAGGTGCCCCCAATGGACCCTTTCAAGGGAGCGTTTGAGCTCCTTGCCCCTAGAACCATGGTCTATAGGGAAGAGTAGGTAAGGATGAATTTATTATCAAATATGGGCATCCCATATGAAAATGGAGAGCCCGTTACACTCTGTGTAAACTGAGAAGTGGTCGTTGTCGCTAACATTATCAAACCATTTTCCGAGGTAGAGGGGGTTGAGACCACTGTGGTCTGGACCAACGAAGGTGGGTTAGGAGGTGGAATACCCCCTATGGTAGTAGTCGTTAAGGGAGTGTGAGGTCTCCTGGATGAAGTAGCAACATTTGCTTCCATAGTTTCTTGTAAGACTATCTGACGCTCGTAAGGTGTTACCCTTGGAGGGACAACTTATACTAAAATTGGAACTAACAAGTCAGTGATCGGAGGGTTGGCTGGCTCGAGATATTCTGCTCCAAAGTCAGAAATGGTAGGTTCCTCCAGATTTGAGTAATCTCCTCTCATAGCAGGCTTGGCCACAGTTTCTTGTGGCCTGGTCGCTTCATATGACCCTTACTAGTCAAGTCTTCATCGTAATGGTGGAAGTGGTGGATCTAATGCAACCAGAGGTAGGCCCTGAAGCCTTCGTGACTGAAGGAGATATTGATCTTCGACCTTGTGAAAATATCAATGACACAGTAAGGCTTTAACTAACGTTTAAAACCAAGAACACACTAGAAGAGTTCCTAAAAGATAAACCGAGCAAACCACTATCTAGTTGGAAGAACAATTACGCTAGCCAACACTAGATAAACTTACCGGTGCAAGTGAAACTCGAACATGAAATCACCCTCCATTTATACTCTGCAAAGTGTGACCCAATGTCTTCCCTAGGTACCACAGTATACCCCCGCAGTCACTTGTGTAAGTCCCTAGAATAAAGGCAACTAAGTTTCCATCTCGTAATCAGTCACCAGACGGGTACAGTTGACAGTCGGGTGGACCGCAATGAGCAGGATAAAAAGTTTGAAACCTACCAAGGGTATCTAAAGCAAGTGGTCCAGAAGATAACTGAGGATCTCAAATGGATTCAAGGTCCATGAAGATCCGTAGGCAAATGCAAGCGATAGTATCCCACGACAGATCCTCAATATGTGTTCCCCACTACATTTGGTCTGGATTTGGAGGGGTTATCTCTGCTACCTTTCCTCACCTAACCTCATGTTTATCCCCTGTGTTAGAGGGGCGTCTCGGATAAATTTCATGTCACTGGATGTTTACACTCCCTAGCTCTAACTCAAATTTTTGTTTATAAGCCTTGAAGATTTTCCTCTCCAACCTAATCCAAGGCTCTAATCCTAAACTAGTTGATTAATCCTACAAACATAAAAGTTTAATTAATTTTAAATTAACGTTCATTTTAAATGACTTGTTTTAACTCAAAGGATATGGCAGTGAAACTAGTGATGTGTATGAGAGATGAAAATAGGAGGAATAAATGAAACTGAAAGCAAAATTACTTCTAGAAAAATAAATATTTTCAACTAGCTCTTTGTTACCAACTTTTCATAACTAAATTTTTTCAAGATCTTAAACAAGAAGACCTAAAATGAAATTTCGCGTGAATACGAGATACTTAACTTTTAAGAAGTCAGTAAAGAACTTAAAAAATGAACTATTTTTCCTTTCAAGTAAAACAACTAACCCTAACTACTTTACCAAACTAAGAAATGAAAAATATTTTTCTTTTTTGTAAATGCTTCAAACAAGAAAAACTTGAAATAAATGTTTTTCTCTTTTCTTTAAAGAAAATGAAAGGGGGAAAAGAAATACAAGAAAAGATTGAAACTGACCCTTGGCCTACTACGGATCACAGGAAGTCACTAAATACACCAAACATGTTGATCAACAAACTCAAAGACTCGCCTAAAACCCTTTCAGAATTAAACACACAAAATCTTTAAAAAGACAAGCAAACTGACATCTAACCCAAGCTATGACTGTAAAAACAGAGACACTGAACTCATTCAAGAAACCCTGAGAAGTAAAACCTCAATCAGGGAAGAGGTTGACTGCCTCTTCTTAAAAAAAAAATCTTGACACAGGTATGCTACTGATGCTTAAGCAGTCTACGTATGTATGCAGGTTATCTATAAAGCAGAGTGTGTATGTACACGTGCTGACCCACAACAGGACGTGTACACGTCTCTACTTATTGAAAAAATAAATAAAACATACTGACTAATAGGGCAGGGAGAACTGGTATGGCACCAACAGGTGAACAGAATCCCTTAAAAGACTCAATATCCCGTAATCTCAACGAATTCCATGCAACTTTTGCAAGTATACGCAGGCTATAGTGGTGCAACATGCATACATATGCGGGTTGTAGTGGTGCAACAAGCATATGTATGTGGGGAGTAATGGTGTAGGGCGCGCACATCTTCAAAAAATGAGTTTTTAAGAAGAGCAACTTAGTGATGGCTTGGGAAAAAATGCAAGTAAGAGGGCCAAATGCTAGGTATGCATGAGTAGAACAATTTAGGGCTATAACAGATAGTTGGCATTGGGTTTTAATGGTTATTGTATAGTATTTGAAGCAGTAATATCGTGATTATTGTGTAATATTTGAAGTGTAACTTTATTTATATCATGCAATCTTGTAAAGATAAGTTTTAATGATTATTGTGTAATATTGAAGAAATAACTTATTTATATCATGCAATTTTGTTGGCATCGTGTACATATTATAAAGATAAGTTTTCAGTTTCAGCTTCAACCTCATGTAATATCCTTTCAACCTAAAAGAGTGATTCTTAAGATTATGATGTATTGTATCATTAAAAATTGATAGTGATAAGGTGCTCATACATCTTAGTACTATGATGGAGGGTCGAACTAATTTAACGTTTAAAAAATAAATTAAATAATATTAAATTAACATTTCATTATTTAATTTAAAAACATATATTTGAATACACTTACAACATGATAAATGTATATGTACAGATAATAATGATTTTTTGAATTGATTAAACCCATATATAGTTATATTGGGGTAAATGGTGAATTGTTGAAGTGTTAAAACAATGAATTTTATTTTTAGCTTATAATAATAATAATAATAATCTAATTTTAAAGTCACAACCAAATTGGTGTACGAGACTCCTTGGTTGTGGGACAAGGGACCCCTGTTATATGTGACCCCGAGGAGGAACACGGGTTCTTAACCATGATTGATCAAGTAATTATAATCTCTTGCACCACTAAAAATAAATTTGATTACCCTTGCACCATGGTTAATGTTGACATACGAATGATAAGTAATTATAATCTCTTGCACCACTAAAAATAAAGTTGATTTTCCTTGCGCCGTGGATTATGCTGATTATTAAGCAATTATATTGCCTTGCGCTATGGACTAATGACGATGCTTAAATGATTACACTTTTAGATTACTCGCGCACATTGTAATAATGTTGATGTATGATTTCCTAAGTGATTAGATTAATTGCGCTTATTGAATCATGTTGACTTATGTTTAATTCGGTAATTAGATCACGCATGCACCTTGGAAATAATGTTGATTTATTGTTGAATTCAGCAATGGATTAATCACACGCCTTGAAATAAAATAGATGTTCACTTTTTCGCCATGAAAATAAAATAAATTTGATTACTCTTGTGCCTTAACTTATGTTGTTATATGATTGATTTAGTAATTAAATTCTCT
Organism: Picea engelmannii; assembly: GCA_009831015.1. Lineage (NCBI taxonomy): Eukaryota > Viridiplantae > Streptophyta > Pinopsida > Pinales > Pinaceae > Picea > Picea engelmannii. The sequence goes on along the minus strand of ML786912.1, from coordinate 387,917 downwards.
TGCGCCATGAACAGTAATGATGTTGTTTGATTGAGCTAGTTGATTTTTGACTTGATTGTATTAGTGGGATGTAGACACATACTTGTTCCTCAAAATAGTCGCCAGCCCTGAGACCTTAAGTGGTCAAAATCAATCATATGAATCCTAGGCTTGAGCGTTTTTTATGTGTCCTTGAGGTCCTAACCTTGTAGGGTAGGTTGGGCGGGTAGTCATTTTAATATTCAGTATCTGGTCGATCCTTGTTATAAATTGTTTCAGTTGATTGTCATGGCTAAATTGTATCGTCATTTATGTTTATGTGTTGGTCAAGTGTCTCTATAATTTATGTTGATGCATTGATTGCATCATTATTGATTACGGTGATTAGTCTCTTGTAATTATTTTAATTATGATGTTGTTTCCTTATGCGCTGCTATGAATTATGTGTTGACGTTAATTTCCTAATGCTTAAAAAAATGAAAAAAAATCACCTATTGTGCTTCGTTTTTCCCAGTCGTAATGGAGGGGTATGTTACACCACATCATTGGTAGTGTGTCTATTGTAAGAAGGTGCACCTATGAGTTTTACATAGTTTTTTGATAATAAAAAAATAAATTTCAATTTTAATGAATATTACAAATGGTAATTTAGTATATATTATTCATGTTATATGTTTGTGTGTTCATAATAAAATTTGTATGTGAATTAGAGATGATGAAAACAACAACAATGACAAAAGGTTAGCACAAACAACATCCTATGTGAGGCTCAAGAGAAGGAGAGGGATATGTACCCTCATCCTATTACATTGTAGACTCATGTCCTTTTGAATAATGTTGGTCTCGTCAAGTTTTATGAGGAGTCAACATCCCTGAAGGGAAATCCATGTTTGTTGATGCAGTTGATCCATCACTGGGACCATACTAGGTGAGAATTCAAGGCTACTCCCAATCCATGGTACTAGTCCATAGAGAAGAATATTTATTTTATAATGGAACTCTCATTTCTTTGATCTATCACCTGGAATTACATGAGAGATTCAGTTGGAATATATGAAAAGATATGTCAATGTGGTCATCAGTAACCCCCATGGATTCCAAGTTGTTGGTGGCTAGTTTTGTTTGTATTCATTCAGTTAGAGGTGGTTGGGTGCCTATTCCTTATGTCCATTACATCAACATATTATACCTCTTATGGACAATGCATCAATTTTCCTTCGATGCACTATTTATACACTTTAGTTCAAAGGTCCATAATGATAAGGTGGTCTACCATTTTTTGTGAAAATTTATTTTTTCTCTAGATCATTTTCATGTTATGTTTAATGGGAGGATTGTATTTCCCTTTTCTTCATATCTATTTTCTTTATTGTTTAATAGGTTTCTAGTCACTCTACCAACATTCCACTGCATCCCTCCCAGGATGATGACTAATGTATTTATATACATGTGGGGGTATATATTTCCCAAGAGGCGTCAACCAGAGTCATTAGGGGAAATTTGGGGTCTAAATTGAGCCTCCTAAGGAAAATAATAAAATAAGAGTTAAAATAGTAAAATACAAGTTATTAATTTTCAAATGGAAAGAAAGAAAATTGCTTATTTTAATTGTATTTTCAACTTATATCCTTATAAGTTTACTCAAATTTCAAGTGTAGGAAGTCATTGGATGTAGAATAAAATTTTGCATCCAACGAGTACCCACTTTGCATTATTTTGGTACACCAACAATGAGGTAAACATGAAATACATGCAAAAAATTGGTATCAGATCCAAATAGTAACACCTTGATAAGCCCCTATCTTCCATCTGTGATTTCCATTGGTCTTTGGTTCACATGATTTTAACACTACTGAGCACAACACATGTCAAAGTGTTATGGATTTAGGATCCAGTTCTTTTAAGGTGGCTTTGATTGATATTGTAAAAATCATCTCTTGGTAAATAAAGATTATCTTGTTTTGAGTTCTCTATATGCTACGAGTTGAGCCTCATATTCAATGTGCCTAGTAAGTGAGAAGTAGTAGTTAGATAGAATATGTGAAGTTGGAATCTGTTGCTGAGATAAGTCTCTAAGACATTGTTGTGATCGTTGAAGCCAAGAAGGCGTGGAGTATTGTTTTGAAGTCTTTTTCTATAGAATTCATCTATTTTCCTTCTGTTATTTTCTATATTGCCTTCTTACATAATGTGCAATTGAATTCAATGGTAAATTTAATGTCATACTCAGGATCTAGATCAAGTTAGTCTTTTGATTTTTCAAAATATGTAAAAAGAAAGAAGTAGTCTTGGATAATAAATTTAATAGGATATAAAAAAATTGATGCTCTGTATAATACTAGAGTAATATCCAAATAATTTGAACCGAATCCCAATTGGTCTCTCCTTGATATTGGTCTAGAAAATATATATGATATTCCCATGTTTAGATTTCTTGCTTCGACATTAATCAGATATGTGACTACAAATGTTCCTATTGCATTAATAGAACATGTTTACCGAGTCTCTCTTCTACAAAATAACGATATTGAATTTGATTCAGAACAAGTATTTTGATATGTTCATCTCAATCTCATACAGTTTGGGATTAATCCATTGGTTATACCTAATCTAGATGTCTCATCTCTCTGTTGTGTTGTTGATTCTTGACACTCACTTTTAGAATGCATTGATTGGAGGTTTCCAAGAAMCTTTTCACAATGATMTAGTTTGGTATTCCRTCCTTCTTCAATTTCATATTTCCCTTARTGAATCACACATATTTGATTTCCTACAAGCCTATATCCAATTTTCTAGTTTCAATATGTGTCCTTGGTTTGAGATCACACAATTACATACAACAATCTATTTKTGTTTCATCTCAACTACCCTTCTTTAAATCCTAATATTAAAACATGTACTACACATGAAGGCATAATGGTGGGACCAGGTAATATCACTCCAATCACTTTGGTATTTATAGAACTCAATATCCTAGAGGAGTGGAATGCCAAATATACATGAGTCCAATAAAAATATCTTCCTTTTGCAGAACCACAACAACTCATGATTTGTAATACAAGTCATGGACCTGTCTTAAGACTAGGAAGATCACAAAGTGTCAGGATATATAATTCAACAAGGTATACCAAAAATATGGTAAAATCTAGGCCCAATACAAGTTCGAGACCTAAATTCACATAGTTGGGTGATCATATATCCAACCATAAGAGAAGACATTCATTCTACAAATTCTATGAAGCCAACCCATTTACCACATCCCAAGTTCCTTCTGATTTGGGATCTTTTGAAAATGCATAGATATACAACCATATTCATCGTCTTCACAAATAAATAATTTGGGACAACATTCTAACTGTCAAGACTGTCTCCATATAATAACACCTAGGGGAATTAAAATTCTTAGATATGATCTCCCTAGAGAAAAGGAAGCTTCTGGTAAATCAAATATAGTACCAGAAAT
>ML786912.1:306568-377456 GCA_009831015.1 Picea engelmannii | reverse complement strand
GATCATAAGTTTGGTATAATTCTCAATCTCCATATATCCTTTCACCATGAGGAGGCCTACTTATATAGGCTTGGAGAGGCCTAACCACTTGAGAGATATTTGGAATAAGTTGAGGATTCCTCTCCTTCAGTTGTGGATCTCTCTGAAGATCATGCCTTGACCTCAGATTTGAATCCAACCACCTTCAGATATTGAGGGGATTCTTCCCTAATTTCCCTCAATAGACCAAATTTCTCCCAAAAAAGGCCAGCGCTCCCTCAAAAGGGGTACAGAGCATTGGAACGCTCCCCAGAAGAGGGTACAAAGTGCCAGTGCTCCCTGACAGTATGTAGGGGAGTGCTCCCTTCCAAATTTGACTTTTGAGTGGATTTTTCAATGGCAAAAGGATTGTACTCCTTGTCAATTGATTTCTCCTCTTCAAAAATAGTCTTTGAGGTGTCTTAAGTGTCCTTATGATGTCGTTAGAGAGACGACATAGGCAATATAATAGTGTAATGTTTGTGACACTTGCGACCAATATGCGTCACTTGCGATATTTTTATGACGACACTAGCCATCATTGCAATGAGTGATTTTGATGTGTAACAGATTTCCCCCCAAAGTGTGAAGTCAGAAGACGATGATGACTGAAGTACTTTGTAGACTTTTTCGAGCAAGGGTATGGACGTAGAGAAACTGGAAAAAGATGCACACAACCATCAAACAAATATTATGACATGTTTCAAACCCAAGGCAGACATACCTATGCTTGAGTGATAAAGACTTTTTTAGGTATGGCCACCATAGAATACATTGCGGATCCATAATTGTATGGAAAAAAAGGTATAACCACCGAAGATATAATTTGGATCTATACTCCTATGACCTAAATTGATCATAGCCACGAAGAATACACAGTGGATCTACGAGACAACAAGACATAGCCACGACCAATACAAGGTGGATCTATGCTACAGTATATGTGTCAATGTTCAAAGAAACTTCGTTGCAACCTGGGTAAAGTAGATACAAGATTGATGACTCAACCCATGGTCTTCTTACCGATTCCGATGTAGTATGAATCTAACCATGTGAATATATTTCCTGATGTCGAACATGGAAGAAACCACTTGATTACCGGTCAATGAGGTAAATCATTAATAAGTGTGAGGGAGATCACCATTGATGTTAATGATTCCAAGGTACTCTAGTACATTCCAACGAATGTGAATGGATGAAATGAATTCAAACATCCGTGGAATTATCCGATTAGAGTTCAATGATGTAAACCTACTTTCAAATATGAGGAGGCCTGCCATTGACGCATGCAGGTCCCAAAGTACTAATTGGTTTCTAAGTCTAGCTCCTGGATAATGTGCTGAACTCGATAGGAATAGACTCATCAAAGGAGGGCCTTGATGTATCCCCCATCAACAACGCAAAACAGACACAGAGATGTAATTGCTGGATCAAATGAACATAGACTGACATAGGTATTGAAACATGATATTTTAGATGGCTGACTCTCGAGGCAGATACTTCCCTTGAACACTGAGGCATGACAGTAGAAACTAGTCAGGGACCAAAACTTGATAATGCAATGGATACTGTGACTTACGTCGAGTGACCAAAAGCAGTAAGGAAACTCAGAGGATTGATTCAGTGCAGAGGTTCACTGGATTGAAATGTGTGCAAAGATAAAATGTCGTCTTCAAGGGAGACTATAAGGTTACTAGAAAAGTTCTCAAAAACTGCTTGGCTTGCTTCTTTCAATTTTTCCCCCATCCAGATAAACTAGTACCTATTTTTGGTTTAACGAGCTCGAGGAGGGTAACACATGCTCGATATAAATGACCTTCAGTAATTTCCTCTTCCTTTGTTTAACGAATTGGAAGAAGTAAGGGTTCGATCCCATATGAGCCCTTCAATGTATGATTGTTTAACAAGTCTAGAGAAGGTAAACTCAGTTGTTTTTCATATTTAGAGAGTATGAAAATGACTTAAAGGCGAATCCAATGTGGTCCTTTTTCTTAATATTAGTCTTGCGAGTCCAAAAAAGAGATAAATTATCACTCGAAAAATGCCCTTTCAAACCTTTTAATGAGTGGGAAAGGAAGCAAGATCACTCGACAATCTTTTCATGTTTAGAGAGTTTGAAAAGAGATTAAAAGAGGCTCCGAGGGGTTCCTTTTTCGTATATCCATGCAAGCCCGAAAAATAGATAAAAGGTTGTTTGGTTACATTCTCATGTTTTTACAAGCACGAGAAAGAACAAGGACTAAGCTCGGTACTCTGCCCCCATCTTGAAAGCTAGTGGCTTAACTCCAGAATGATCATCAAAGGCTGGAGACATGCCCCCAAAGATTCAATTCATTCACTGACTTTGAGGTTGTCACCAATTTCTATACTAGATGGAGAAAAAGGATATAGGTGGATGAAATGAAGGTTCAAATACGTGACCTAACTAGAGACTCGAATCGACATCTACGAGATCTGGCGAAAGACTCGACTTGACAGGAGAGGTAATTGTTTCATTTTTTAACGAGCTTGACACAAGAAAAGAACTATGCTCAAGGCTCTGGGTTCAGTCCCCATATTTTTGTTTCATTTTTTAATGATCTTTCCATAGAGAAGATAAACTAGGCTCGTGGCCTCTATTTCATTTTTTAATGAGCTTTCCACAGAGAGGAAAACTATGCTCGTAGCCTCTGTTTCATTTTTTAATGAGATTTCCACAGAGAAGAAAAAACTATGCTCATAGCCTCTGTTTCATTTTTTAACGAGCTTGCCACAGAGAGGGAAACTATGTGCATAGCCTCTGTTTCATTTTTTAACGAGCTTTCCACATAGAAGAAAAACTATGCTCGTAGCCTCTTCTTGATCATGGCTTCCAAGAGGATAACGCTCTGGAAGGACACCATGTCAAGGGGAAAAACTCAGTCATGGATTCCAAGAGATCTTCACTGGATGGAAGAAGAATTCTCTGGAAGGAACACATGTCGAGGGTCTCGTCAGGGGTAAAGAGATCAGGCTCCAACAACCCTACCGAATAAATCACCATGTCAACTATCGAATCCAAGTCATTGGAAGTTTAAGTCATGGGAGACAATGCCACATAATTGACGTGTGGCAGGGGTGATACCGACTGCATATAATAACCGTTTAGGGAGTTCATTGGGTTGATGTTCAATTCAGGTCCAACAAACTAAAGTTGATCAATAGTCACCATTCTTCCATCATGAGGGAAAGACATCACACGTAAAAAAGTGGACATAATAGGTTTCATGGTATAGACATAATCTCTCCCAAGGAGTAAATCAAAATCCAAGGGGTCCTGGACTACCATAACATCAATAAAGATAGTTTTCCCTCCCAAAGTTACGAGAAACTAAGGAAGTATCCCTAAAGGGTGACTGGTTCTTCTGTTAAAAGTGAACAGAGTCTGGGTAACCGACACAAGCTTAGGATAACCCAAATCTTGCCAAGAAATAGAGGACAAAATCCTAATGGATGAACCTTCATCTATCAGCATATGAGGAACGTCTCGACCACAAAATTTTATCATAATATTGAAAGGAATGTGAGAGGGAAGACGAGGTCCAGTTAGCACACCCCAATCAAAAAGGATGGCCTCATTAATTAGAGCGGTTTTCGCGGGAGAAGGAGTAATGCCCCCTGGCACGGTAGATCCTGTATCAACAAGAAAAATGTGGGAAGTATCGGGTTTACTCTCTAGAGGGAGAGTAGGATCGTTCGATGGTGGAACTAGATCAACCACTTTGACACTCTTCAGAGGAGGAGTGGGATTGACTGATGATCTGACCGAAGAAACCACTTTGGCACTCCTCAAAGGAGTGGGATCGACCGATGGTGGAGTCGGATCGACCACTTTGACACTCTTTGGATGAAGGGTGGGACTGAACAATGACGGTACTAGATCAGTCACTTGGGTTTCACTTTCCAGATGAAAAGTGGGGTTGATTGATGACGGAACTGGATCAACTACTTTTTTGAGTGGTTCAATCGAGGATGAAACTAGATTGACCACCTGATCAACCGGATTGACTGGGGATGGAACCGGATTGACCGGGGATGGAACCGGATTGACCATTCTATCAAATAACGATGGGTTGGGTGGAATCTTACGATAACCAGTTGGAAGTTGAAGATTTTCCAAAAGAGAATAAGCCTCATCCATGTGAGGACAAAGGTGAGAATAATGATCACCTTTGGATACCATACAAGGGAATTTGGCAGTTGTCTTCTTCTTACCAACCTTAACATCACTAGTTGACAGGGTGTCACCAGCATTCCTGGTAGGGGCCAATGATGTGGAAGACCACACTTCTAAGACCTTGGGAATACCAGGGAAATCCCTCAGAAAATGGTCACCCTTATAGAGACTGCAAGGGAATTTGGGTTTTAGATTCTTCATTTTAATCTTGATGACCTCATCAATACTCCCAGTACTATTAAAAGTAGTTGGTTTCTTGGATCCAACATCTAATGTAGTTGGAGGCTTGGTCCCTTTCTGGTTCTTCTTCTTCTCTTTCTGTTTCTTCTTCTTCCTATCAATATGGATACTCGCTTTAGAGATTTCACTAGGTGAAGAAGGATAAATGGAAGGATACCTGATGGGTGAAGAAGGAGAAAGTTCAACATGAGGTTGACGTGTGGGTGGTGTGCTTACATTTGAAGCACCTACATTTGAGATCACCGAAGTGGAAAACAACCATATCGGTAACCCAATTGTGAGACCTGGAAGGCTCAAAGTAGCGATGTAAGGAGGACCAACATTTCTGTAAGAAGGAAAAAAAAAAGGGCTCCCCTGGCAAAGGGGTTCCTTTATTGGTCATTGGAACTGACACCATAAAAATAAAGATCCAACCTAGATTATGCTAGGGAGAACAAATAACACATGTTAAAAATCTAGTAAGCAAGCAAGCAAACAAAACCTTCTCACAATGAGCACACTAGTTGGTGATGAAATCCAACGTCATGGGAAAAAAGTAAGAAAGGGTTGAGATAGAGCGGGTGGAAAAGTTACATTGACAACATGCTTAACGGAATTACACCCTAGTGCAAGCTCCCACACACAATCGTGGGTATACTCTCCAAGGAGCCCGAGTGAGTCTTGCCAATTCGATTCTAGGTACCATCAAGGCTTTCCCCTCCACAGTCACCTTCTGTAAAGACCCTAAAGAGATAGGCCACTAAGGTTACCAACTACAATAGTGATGCCTGGGGAAACAGTCGACAGTCCGATCCACGCACAAGGGCAGGGTATCTAGCCCGAAATCAACTTGAAAGGATTCCAGTCATCGTTGTGGGTATAGCTTCAAGAGACCCCCATAATATGCACAATACCTACACCAAGATGAAAAAAGCAGGGTGAGTAACTCTGCCAGTCTTAATGCACCCTCATGATTGACCCTTGTGTGAGAAGGGCTTCCTAGGAAAAAATGCAGCAATTGGATTTCACCACTCCCTAACACAAGATCCTATGTTTGTTTGCAGCTTTGGAAATTTATCTTTCACACCTATTCCAAATCCCTACAACTAATCTAATGTAGGTTTGCTACTAGAAAATGTAAAAATGTCTAATCAATTGTTAGTTTAGCGTTTGATTTTTAAAGGTTGTTGTTACTGAAAAGGAAAATGGTGTGGAAAATATGGTGTTTTGACCGATTTGAAAGTTATGGAAAGAGATAAAGATGGAATCTTTTCATTTCGATGAAAGATATGCTACGAGAAGGAGAAAACATTCATCATTTCAGATGCACAATGTTCCAAAATGTCAAAAAACATGCAATTCCGCTACTTCAAATGCAACCTAGTTTCACAACCCAAAAGCAAGAACGCAGTCAAAATAATGAGAACTGAAAGAAAACAAGTAGAATCTTGTTCAAACAAGAACTCAACCAAGGATTTGACCACCAAAAAGCACTCAAAGAGTACAATAAAATGCGAAGAGGAATCCAAGAAATGATAGGGAGAAAGAGAAACCACTCAAAACTAATTGCTTGGGAAAATGACCTCAAAGATCAAAAGGAAAAGTACAAAAGACCTTTGAATATCCTTACAAAAGTTTTCACTCAATCAGATAAATGAGAAGAAAACAACAAATTGCCTCTAAATCCTCAAAGACAAAGACTGACTTCAAGGTAAGGAAGAAAAATGTCAAAATTCCAAAGGTGATCAATTATTAGAAATCATGGTGTTGAAGGCCAAGACCAAGATGTACTAAGGTTGTAAAACTTTTGAGAAAGTGCCAAAAGAAAGAAATAAATTCAGAGAGAGAAAACCCTGGAAGATTTTGTTGATATTATGGTAGTTGCGGGAGGTATTTACCTCCATGTGTAAACCTGACGAGAATAGAATACTCCGAAAAGAAATAAGAAACCCTAATGAGTTGGCTAATAAGACTAGAAGACATGTCGACTCAAGAGGATAATTTATATTAGGTTATTAGCCTCCAAGAGAAGAAGTCATCCAGAATAATTAATAGATACTGAACAGACAGATACCCAGAAGGAAAAGTCGGCCCGGGCAGTTAGCCAGAATTAGTATAAATACAGGAGGCCAGTTCTCATTCTGGTAGGAAGTCTCAGAATTGCATAGCAACAACTTATGCGCACTGCAATGCCCAGTCTTGTGCACGGGTTTGAGGAGAGCTTCCATTGCAGCTGTTGTAGCTAGCAGATCACGTTTGGATTGGACTATCTCTTGGTTAGGGTTTGGACTATCTGATCAGCTCTTGTTGATGTGCTATCCTTGGGGAAAGGTGTGCTACCCTTTGTTTGGCTATCTAGCCTAGGGTTTGCTTCCAAAATGATTCTCTGTCATGGTTAAGGTGCTCGGAGGGTGGCTTTGGCCTATGGTTGGGTGACAATAGTGATAATGTCAATAGTAAAATGAGCACATCCATTATATTCTAACAGGTTATGGGCCCACACCTCCTTCATTCAGTCTAACCGTTGGAAGGAAGCATAGCCGTAAGCATATTAAGATCATTGAAAAACTTTCGCTAGGGTTTCTAGTAGTAGCAGTCACCATAGAACTGTCATTAGGGTTACTAGCAGGTGCAATTGCAGAAACCCTAATCCTCTTGTTGAGGCACCTTAAATGAAGGGATTGACCTAATCTCTAGATAGATCAGTGCGCCCTAACCTAGCACATCTCTTGGTACTCTCAAAAAACCAAGATGTGAAGTTTGAGATTTTGGTCAAATCTAGGGTTGACCAAGTGAAAGTAGCCATGACTTACTCTATGAAGTCAGAGAACAATTTAGATGGATCTTCTAACTTCAGAGCGTGGAAGAAAAGGATTGATCTCATCCTTGCCAAGAATAAAGTGGTGGATATCGTGAAAGGAAAGATCATGAAACCAGAGTTTGAAGAAGGGAAAGAGAAGGAATCGCATAATGTTGCAGCTATGTAGAAGTTCAAAGACGGTGACATCAATGCCATGAGTATCATGGTGGATTCTATAAAACACCACTCGATACTCTGCATATCCCATCTTGACTCATCAAAGAATATGTATGATGCCCTAATGAACCTCTTCTCAGTCAGAAACGTTGGACAAGTAATGAATCTGAAGAATGAGCTCTGTGACATGAAGATGAATGATGATGACAACATAACATCATACTTTGTGTGAATCTCTTAGTTAAGATATAAACTACAATCTATTGAAGAGATCATTTCAGAGAAGGAATTGGTAAGCATAGTACTCAATGGTCTTCCCAAGACATGAGATGCATTTTCCGCAAGCATGAACACAAGGAAGGAGTATCCTACATTTGAAGAACTTTGGACTTGATGTGCTCAAGAAGAATCCAAGATCAGTGCCAAAAAGAAACCCCAAAGGAAGTACGATGATCAAGCCTTCACAATAAGATTCAAGAATTTCAGAAACAAAAGGAAGTTTGGTTCAAGGAAGAAGCCAAATAAAGAGAAAGACATTTCAGAAGTACAATGCTTCAACTGTCAAAAGTATGGTCCCTACAAGAATCATTGTCCCAAGAAAAGGAAGGAGAAACACAAAGCATCAGTTTCCGAAGAAAAGGAACCCACAAAGAAGACTAAGCAGGATGAAATAGTCTTCTTCTTCTGAAGGTAACAATACTCTTCTTAGTTCTTATACATATCTTGTTTGCATAAGTCTCTATACATATCTTGTGTGTATATATATATATATATATATCTTAAAAGATAATATGTTCCAAGAAGAACTATATCTATGGAAGAAAAACAAGATAAGGATTGCTATCACTATACAATAAAGGATGAAATATATCAAATAAATCTTGTGGAAGCTATTACAATATAAGCTGAAATCAGAATCAATCTTGAAGAAATCTAGAAGAAAGAAGTCAGCAATCAAGAGAAAATTGGAGAAAGACTTGTGACTCTTTGCATAAGACAATAAGGATGTAGACGGAAACGTGGAATCTCCTAGATGGAGGGAGCCGATTATATATTGCCATAAACAATATCATGTATTCATACATGAAGCAAGGATTAGGAGGGATCTAATCCTACAATCCATTGAATATGATGAAGTATATATCCATGGTAGAAAACGTGAAAAGCAGTACGTGTTCAATTCAAACTTAGAAGAGGTCTTCTTTGAAGAGAAGCCTTAAAGTATCCCCGGTTGTCCATTCACATCCGTGATCCTATGATGAAAGGAAAAAGTGGAATATTTAGGGCATGGAATCTATAAGAAACTCCATGGACCCAAGAGCTAAAGAAAAACATGAAGAAGAAAATGAAGATTCCAAGAAAGAAAGAGAAGCCAGAACAACTAGTCATTGTATCGAGAATCACAAGTTTACCAACCTGATATGAACTCACTAAAAGAAATCAAGCAGAGGAACTGAAAGTCGTGATGAACAACAATGTATGGAAGACTTATGAATGAAAGCATTTCGAGATCTAGAACTAGAGGTTCTCCCAGATGGAGGGAGAAGACTATGATGATTAGTTGTTCCAGTAAACCAGACATATCTGTACATGATTCATTATATCATCCGCAACATCCATGAGTTGGAATTATACATCAGATAAATGCAAAGATTGTTCTTCAGAGAAATTGAACAAAGAGTGTATGAAGAGCAACCTCAATACTTTGAGGAATACGAGAAAGAGATCCTTGTATGTAGATGGAAAAAGATAACTTGGTGGAGAACCTCCAGTGCACAACATAAGCGTGGTGAAGATTTTATATAACAGGGATATTGTATCAAGATGATTACTTAGTAGATCAGATCTCATGATGACAGAAGAAGTGCCACATGGATATGCTCCAGTTTTCCAAACAATGATATACTTTATTGATTAGAGCTACATGAAGGCTTCAAAGAAAAACTAGTGTTCCAGATTGAAGTACATTTGAAATCAAGCATCACATTATCCATGATGAAGTCTAGAAAGGAGAAAGTGGTTCTCCAATACATATCTTCACAAACGATCAGATAAGCAGACATTTTGGTAAAGCTTCTATACAAGATGAAAGAGTTTGTGTACTCAAGCTGGAGCTCATGGAGACTAATTCCTTATTGAAAAAGGAAGATATGAATCCCAGGTTGGGAGGGAGCACTGACATGTATTGATTTATGGATAGTCATTTTTCAGTTCGAAAAATGCTCTAGGATGAGAAGTTTCCTTTCTAGTTCGTAAAGTGGACTGAGATTTTTGATGGACAGACATTTTCCAGTTCATAAAATGGTCTAGATTATTTATGTACCATAGACAACAACTTCCCATTGTGGTTAACATGGGGAGTGGTATAGGTAAGTCTCTCTTCTTGAGGGTTACTCAAGAAGACTGGCTCGCCTCGTCGGACAATGATTTCTCATTGTGGTTAAAATGAGGAATGACTCGTTTCAGAGTTTGGTATAGGGTAGTCCTTTCCTCTTCTGGTTAACAGGGGAAATGGTCTGGACAATCATTCCTTAGGGTGTATTCATTCTCTCTAGGATGCACTTTGTTTAGTGCCGGAGGAATGGCCCGGGGTGGGGAATGGTCCAGGTTCAACAATCAGGGACAGACACTCCTTAGGGTAGACTCATTCTCTCTAGGTTAAACTTTGTTTATTGTCGGAGGAATGGCCCAGGGTGGGGAATGGTCCAGGCCTAGAAATCAGGACAGTTTTTCTTCCTTGCTTGAGAAGAATAGTCCAGATTGCTCATCATTGATGTCTTATCTTTTGAGGGAAGATGCTCTTCCAAGATCTCACAGATGTGAGTGGAAGAATGGCCCATATGATTGAGTTTATATCATAACATTGTTTATGTGCAGGTTGATATCATATGATTGTTATGAAGACTGTACGACAGTAGATATATACTACTGTGGTGGATGTGTTCCACTATTTGATCAAGTACTTGTGTGTTACTTGGTGTGGTAGTGTACCATTGGATTGTAGTTACGTACTACTATGGATAGACATAGTTGTGTTCTATTTTATTTTGATTTTCTTGAAGACTATCAGTAGTATTGGAAATTATTATCAGCTAGATGGATGATCAAAGAACAGAGATTTCCCAAACAGAAAATGGTTCAGAACATTTACTCTTCTAAGACATATGTCTAGATTAGAAGAATGGCTCTTGTATCACTCTATGGTGTGAGTGACTTATCCATCATCATGTCTAATTACTCAGATGGAGTATGGTTTCGAGAGATGATACGGCTAATGATATTGATGGTAATGATGGTGCTCATGATCTAATCATGAGATAGTCTATGTTGATTCTACCGGGTGAATGGTATGTTCGTGCTCAAGACCATTACCTATAATACCTCCCTATCTAGGAGGGAGTGTTGATATTTTGGTAGTTGTGGAAGGTATTTACCTCCATGTGTAAACCTGATGAGAATAGAATACTCTGGAAAGAAAGAAGAAACCCTAATGAGTTGGCTAATAACCCTAGAAGACATGTCGGCTCAAGAGGATAATTTGTATTAGGTTATTAGCCTCCAAGAGAAGAAGTTGGCTAGAAGAATTAATATATACTGAATAGACAGATACCTAGAATGAGAAGTCGACCCAGGCAGTTAGCCAGAATTAGTATAAATACAAGAGGTCAGTTCTCATTCTGGCAGGCAGTCTCAGAATTGCAGAGCAACAACTTGTGTGCACTGCAGTGCCCAGTCTTGTGCGTAGGTTTGAGGAGAGCTACCATTGCAGCTACTGTAGCTAGAAGATCACATTTGTCTTGGACTATATATTGGTTAGGGTTTGGACTATCTAATCAGCTCTTGTTGATGCGCTATCCTTGGGGAAAGGTGCGCTACCCTTTGTTTGGCTATCTAGCCTAGGGTTTGCTTCCAGAATGATTCTCTGTCAAGGTTAAGGTGCTCGGAGGGTGGCTTTGGCCTATGGTTGGGTGACAATAGTGATATTTTCAATGGTAAAATGAGCACATCCATTATATTCTAATAGTTTTCTCACAAAAAAGGGGAAGCGCTCCAGTGTAAAGGGCACCAGAGCATTCCAACGCTATGTGTAAAGCCAGCAGGGAGCGCCAACGCTCTGTGTAAAGCTATCAGGGAGTGCCAACGCTATGATAACAAGGGAAGGGGAGTGTTATGCTCTCAAAATTAAAAAAAAAATGCCCAGAAAGTCTAAAAAATCAATCAAACTCAGTCAATCAACTTGAACGTGATGAAATCAATAGCCAATCAATCAGATCTAAGAATCAAAGATAGTATGGAGAAGGCCAAGAAGTGGGAAAAGGGCCAAAACAAGATCTAAGAAAGGAATCATAGATCATAGCTCCTCCCCAGTGGAGTCACCAATTTCTGTTACAGGTGAATCCTCCTACGGACAAGCGGATTCCCTCTTGGTCTCTAGACCCCTAAGACCAAGACAAAAAAGTTGCTATCATTGGTCATTGGCATCCTTTTAGATCTAATTAAGCTAATACATGAAGAGGAAGAAGAAAATCGTACCTTGTTAATGATGTTTGTCCTCGCAAAGTCCAATTTGAGCTTCAATCCTAAGCTCCTCGATAGGTATTGTAGAACAAACAAAGATACAACAATCTTTCTATTCTACTGAAATTATCTCAAATATAGATCTATATACTAGAGACAAGTTCATGTGGAACAAAGACAAACTTGAAAGAAACAGGCCAAGCATATATATATATATATTAATGAGAACAAATGAAGAATACTTACAGAACAAATTTTATGAAGGTGCAGCAACTTCTTCCAGCTCTCTTTGTCTAGCCCCTTTGCTCAAGTAATCTATATTGATTATGCTTTGATGGTATCTCACTTATGAGATCATAAGTTTGGTATAATTATCAATCTCCATATATCCTTTCACCATGAGGAGGCCTCCTTATATAGGCTTGGAGAGGCCTAACCACTTGAGAGATCTTTGGGATAAGTTGAGAATTCCTCTCCTTCAGTTGTGGATCTCTCCTAATATCATGCCTTGACCTCAGATTCGAATCCAACCACCTTCAGATATTGAGGGAATTCTTCCCTGATTTCCCTCAACATACCAAATTTCGCCCAAAAAAGGCCAGTGCTCACTCAAAATGGGTACAGAGTGTTGGAACGCTCCCCCAGAAGAGGGTACGGAGTGCCAACACTCCCTGATAGTATGTAGGGGAGAGCTCCCTTCCAAATTTGAATTTTGAGTGGCTTTTCCAGTGGCAAAAGGATTGTACTCCTTGTCAATTGATTTCTCCTCTTCAAAACTAGTCTTTGAGGTGTCTTAAGTGTCCTTGTGATGTCATTAGAGAGACGACATAGGAAATATAACAGTGTGATGTTTGCGACACTTGCGACCAATATGTGACACTTGCGATATTTATAATGACGACACTAGCCATCATTGCAATGAGTGATTTTTATGTGTAATAGATTGCCCCCCAAAGTGAGAATTCAGAAGACGATGATGATTGAAGTACTTTGTATACTTTTTCGAGAAAGGGTATGGACGTAGAGAGACTGGAAAAATCTACACACAAGCATCAAACAAATATTATGACATGTTTCAAACCCAAGGCAGGCATACCTATGCTTGAGTGATAAAGACTTTTTCAGCTATGGCCACCATAGAATACACTACGGATCCATAATTATATAAACAAAAATGTATAGCCACCGAAGATATAATGTGTATCTATACTCCTATGACCTGAACTTATCATAGCCACGAAGAATACACAGTGGATCTACAAGACAACAAGACATAGCCACAACCAATAAAAAGTGGATCTATGTTACAGTATATGTGTCAATGTTCAAAGAAACTCCGTCACAAACTGGGAAAAGTACATACAAGAGTGATGACTCAACCCAGGGTCTTATTACTAATTCTGATGTAGTACAAATCTAACCATGTGAATAGATGTCTTGATGTCTAACATGGAAGAAACCACTTGATTACCGGTTAATGAGGTAAACCATTAACAAGTGCGAGGGAGATCACCATTGATGTCAATGATTCCCAAGGTACTCTAGTACATTCCAATGAATGTGAATGGATGAGTTGAAGTCGAACATCAGTGGAATCATCCGATAAGAGGTCAATGATGTAAACCTATTGTTGGACATGAGGAGGCCTTCCATTGAGGTATGCAAGTCCCAAAGTACTAAATGGTTTCTAAGTCTAGCTCTTGGATAATGTGTTGAAGTCGAAAGGAATAGACTCGTCAAAGGAGGGCCTTGATGTATCCCCCATCAAAGACATGAAACAGGCACAGAGATTTAATTGGTGGATAAAATGAACATGGACTGACAAAGGTATTGAAATAGGATATTTGTGATGGCTGACTCTCGAGGCAGATACTTCCCTTGAACACTGAGGCATGACAATAGAAAATTGACAAGGACCAAAACTTGATAACGCAATGGATATTGTGACTTACGTCGGGTGACCCAAAGGAGTAATGAAACTCAAAGGATTGGTTCATTGAAGAGGTTCAGTGGATTGAAATGCGTGAATCCCCAGTGGAGTCGCCAATTTCTATTACAAGTGAATCCTCCTGTGGACAAGCGGATTCCCTCTTGGTCTCTAGACCCCTAAGACCAAGACAGAAAAGGTGCTATCATTGGTCATTGACATCCTTTTAGATCTAATTAAGCTAATACATGAAGAGGAAGAAGAAAAGTGTACCTTGTTAATGATGTTTGTCCTCGCAAATTCCAAGTTGAGCTTCAATCCTAAGCTCCTCGATAGGTCCTGTAGAACAAACAAAGATACAACAAGCTTCCTATTCTACTGATATTATCTCAAATACAGATCTATATACTAGAGACAAGTTCATGTGGAACAAACACAAACTTGAAAGAAATAGACTAAGCATATATATATATATTAATGAGAACAAATGAAGAATACTTACAAACCAAATTTCATAAAGGTGCAACAGTTTCTTCCAGCTCTCTTTGTCCAGTACCTTTGCTCAAGTAATCTAGATTGATTATGCTTCGATGGTATCTCACTTATGAGATCATAAGTTTGGTATAATTCTCAATCTCAATATATCCTTTCACCATGAGGAGGCCTCCTTATATAGGCTTGGAGAGGCCTAACCACTTGAGATATCTTTGGGATAAGTTGAGGATTCCTCTCCTTCAGTTGTGTATCTATCCTAATATCATGCCTTGACCTCAGATTCGAATCCAACCACCTTCAGATATTGAGGGGATTCTTCCCTGATTTCCCTCAACAGACCAAATTTCTCCCAAAAAAGGTCAATGCTCCCTCAAAAGAGGTACAGAGCATTGGAATGCTCCCCCAGAAGAGGGTACCATTATGTAGGGGAGCGCTCCCTTCCAAATTTGACTTTTGAGTAGATTTTTCAATGGAAAAAGGCTTGTACTCCTTGTCAATTGATTTCTCCTCTTCAAAACTAGTCTTTGAGGTGTCTTAAGTGTCCTTATGATGTCGTTAGAGAGACGACATTGGAAAAATAACAATGTGATGTTTGTGACAATTGTGACCAATATGCGACATTTGCGATATTTATAATGAAGACACTAGCCATCATTGCAATGATTGATTTTGATGTGTAACAAGTAGGCAACAAAAATATATATCAACGAAAAAATTATTATTAGAGATTCTAAAAAGCTAAGTACAACTAGTACAAATCAAGATTGAAAGAGAAAGAATTTGGCATAAATGTAAGGTTGTCATAAATAATTGTTGTAGAGATACAATTTTAGCCTTATGTCTGTAGAAAACAAGTTGTTACAGCAGAAAATCCAGCCACCAAAACTAGCAAATAATCCACCCAAAAAGTGCATTGGGACTAGTAGCTTATAGGGGCAAATTACTAGCAACTTTTTACGGTTGAAAAGAGAGTTATTTACAACGTTGTTTAGGGTTTTATGAATCCCTAATGGTTGTAGATTAAATTTGTAACAGAAGCAAGAAATAATTGGAGAATCAAAACTCCCTTGTGGCCTTAGAAGGCTTAGGACACAGAAAATATTCCAACTTAGACGATCTCAATATCTATTTTTTTATGATTACCAATGCAATGATTTATTTCTCCAATGCATGAATATTAGCGTCTTTCTAATGGATAAATGGGTTCTCTTGATTAAACAAGTTGTATGAGTTACTTCATTGGGGTTGTAAGCCCTTTACTCCCCATGGAAAACCCTAACTAACAAAGAAAACCTAGGAGGGTGTAAGCCCTTTTACTCCTCCTAGTATCCTTTCAACCAAAATTATTTCAAACAATTAAAATGGAATTGGAGGGGGTTTTATGACATTATAATCCAAAATAAATCATCACACTAACCTTACAACCAAGAAAATATATCAATAAACATGAATTCCTTACCTAGTTGAAGCATTAACAAGATGAAACAATAATTCACCAAGAAAATTCCACCATAAAGCAAGAAACAATCCTCCAAGAGAGCTAGAACATCATCCATCCATCCAATAGTGAAGATAAACCATCACAAGATAATGTAACCAAGGGATATAGAGAGAAATTCCCAAGTACGACGCAAATTTTATTCATATATCCTTCTCCACATGGGAGAGTTATGTTGAAAATGAAATAGAGTTGATCTCTATTTATAAAAAATGTCTTAAACATAGTTTCTCCACATAATTTAGGTTAAAACACAAGAAAGGGGTCAAAAGCCCTTATATTACCCTTTTACAAATATAATTGTATTTAATTCAACCAAACTTTGAAATTGCACAAGGAAAAACCCTAAAAAGATGACGTCAACCTCTTTTGAGGCCACGTTTTGGCACTTAGGATAAGTCATTGGGATTAGAGATGGGTTAGCTAGGCATCCAAAGAGAATATGTCCTCAATCCTTTCCTTTTCCTCATATTCGAAATCCTCCTTCCTTCAAAACGTGCCATTTTTCCTCATCACCACTCAAAACCCCCTCAAGCATGACATCAATCCCCTTAAGGTGATATTTTTGGCCTACAAAATAAGTCGTTTGACTTGTGAGGGAATGGTGAGGTCATCCAAGGTGTCTTATAGGCTTCCAAGGGCAAGTATTCTTCACCCATCATGTGGGCCCTGGTATCCAACCTGTGGGCTTGAAGCCCCATGGAAGCCCAAGCTAGGCTTGTTCCTCCAAATATGTCCACCAACTGGGTCCTCCAAAGACAAATGGATACGCCCTCCAAAGATCTCAAGTCAAATAATCATGATGAGTAATTCAAAGCAATAAAATATCCATTCAAGCAAGTACATCCAAACCACCTCATCAAAATAAACTAATGCTCAAAGACCCTATGTTGGAGCATAACCCTAACTTACATTAGTTTATGCCTAGGTTGGACTCCTAGATCTTGGTTAATACATTCCATCACACTTTATTTCACCAAATTTGGCCACATAGAGAAGAAGGGCGCCTCATCCCTAGATTTTAGGGAAAACTGTTATTTTTAGATCAAGACTCAACTCCCGGTTCTTGATTTTCTTGATTTATTCCAACTCCCCCTGCAAAAACTCGTCCATTATTGGGGAATGCGCATCTCCTCTTTGAGTGAGATATGTATTCCTTAATTAATGATTTTTGTCGTTACTATTATTAGTAACTACTATTTCGGGTCAGTTAAGTAAGTTGGAACTACTTCTCTTGTCAGTTAAGAGAGCTTAAGTGAGCTAATGCACATCACTTGACTCTTGTGGGAATTAATGAGTGTGCGAAATGTGTCTTTAGTGGTCTAGGTCGAACTATGTGGTCTCCCTTAGCCTATGACACCTATTTTATCTTTTTCTAGCTTTTTTTGACTAGAATTTCTATGTTGGAAATTCTATATATTCACCTCCTCTCTTCTTTTTGAGGATGGTTGCTCATGTATATTCATTTTTTATTAATATAATTCTCTGATTTATGGAGCAAAAACTTTCTCTCATCTCTTGAATATCAGTAAATTGTATGTGTTCGATTTAACTAAAATTCTAGATCTATCGGGGTTTCTGCAGGAATTCTACATGGTATTAGAGCTAGATTGAATCTAGTGGATTGTACACGGTTTTATTTGCAGGTATCGATCATCATGAGGTGCATCAAGAAGAAATGAATCATCTCTCTCAACCCACAAAACTCATTCTAAATCCTTTCAATTACTTTGAATGGAAGACAGAGATCTCGCTGGTCCTCCGAAGCAAAGGGATTTACAAGGTAACAATGGGAACGAAGAAAGAACCGATTGCTATAGCGAAGAATATAAAGTATATCAATAAATTAGATGAAGAAATTGGTCTGATATGCCTATAAATTTCTAGAGATCTCCTCTTTCATGTCAGTGGAGTGACTACTCTCGATGTGGTCTGAACCACATTGGAAGGACTATTCGGCAAGCAGGATGCAATGAGAGTGCATCAACTGAAGAATGAACTCATATCCCTAAGTCCAATTCATTTCAGAAACCTGCAAGAATTATTCACCAAGTTCAAATCCCTCCTCATTGAACTTAATGCATGTGGAGTCAATAAAAAGGAAGAGCAACTCATCCTTTCAATTCTCTTGAAATTAGGCCTTGAATATTCTATATTTGTATCGTCTTTTCAAGCATCTAAATTGACTCGAAAAACATGGAAAATGCCTCCATTGAATGATTTCATTGCAGAATTGACTCAAGATCAAGCTAAGTTAGTCCAAATGGATGCCATCAAGTGTTCCAAGAACCAATCACTTGCGGCTACTGATGCTCCAAAGAGCAATGGAAAAGACAAGCAAAAAGGAAAGGGTAAATTTCCTTAATCGAAGAAGGAGAGATCCTCACAATCTTCAAAGAACTCTTCTGAGCCTAAGCGTAAGAAGAAGAAGGAAAGAACACTTTGCAGCTACTGTTCCAAAGGTTTTCATCCTGAATAAAATTGCATGAGGAAGACTATCGATGAGATGGTCAAGCAGCACAATCTCACGGTGCCCAAAAATGCAAAGAAGAAAGATGATAACATAATGAGAGGGAGAGCGCGAGATGGTCATGCTTTAATGGCTGTCACATCCACTCCATCAGCTTGGATCCTTGATTCAGGTGCATTGAACCATATGGTTGAATCAAAAGATGAATTTTCCTCCATCGAAGAAAGCACCAGATCCCTAATTTACTTGGGAGATGCCACACCCGCAAAGGTGTGCGGAGAAGGAATTGTTGATTTTGAAGGGGGATGCTTCAAAAATGTGCTTCATGTTCCCTCGTTGTCTGAAAATATTCTCTTGATATACAATATCACTCATTACAGCTCTGGAAGGAAGGTGGAGTTCACTCCGAACTCCACAGTGATTACCGACATTTCCACAGGCTCACAGCTTGCACATGGAATTGCAGATCACGGTTCTCATTTGTATTTCTTCTCCCACTTTGTTCCTAAATCTATTAGCACTGTATTTATGTCACAATCTAATAATATAATCATTTTATGGCATGAAATATTTTTCCATCTAAACTATAATTACTTGCATCAACTCAGCAAGGAAAACATGGTAGAAGGATTGCCAACTTTTAAATTCACAAGCGGTGTATGTCAAGGATGCATACTTGGCAAGCATCTAGAGAAAAAGTTTGACAAAGGGAAGGCACAGAGAGATTCTTCACCTCTTGGGTTGATTCATAGTGACATAATGGGCCCATTCCCGCAGCCTTCAATCAGTAAGGCTCAATATATACTCACCTTCATAGATGATTTCTCTCGCTTTACTTGGGTATTTTTTTTTAAATTAAAATCGGAAGTATTTGAATGCCTTATAGAATTTAAAGAACTTGTTGAGAATGATTCTGGGTGTAAGATTAAGATACTCCATACTGATAATGGGGGGGATTATGTCAACAAATATGTGCAGCAACTTTGTATTGATGCAGGTATACAACTACAACACAGTGCCATATACACCACAACATAACGGTGTTGCGGAGAGGAAAAACCGGTCCTTAAAAGAGATGTTCAATTGTATGCTACAGTCGAAATCATTAGCTCCCAATATATGGGCTGAATCTATTAATTGTGCAGCATACATTCAAAACCGATTTCCTCACAAATCACTCAAAGGCACCACTCCTTTTGAATGTTGGACCGGTAAGAAACTGAAAGTGTCACACTTTTGCATTTTTGGTTCACGAGCATGGGCTCACATTCCGATAGATAAGAGGAAGGATTTGGAGACTCAGTGTTGAATGAATATTTGTTGGATATCCTGAAGGTGTCAAAGGATATATATTTCTAGACTCTCACACTGAAAATTTAATTATAGCTCGAAGTGTGAGGTTTGAAGAAGAATCACTGCATGATTTTTCAGAAGACCCTGCCGAGGAACCGCTTGTTGTCACTGATGAGGAGGAGTCAGAAACTTATTCGAGCACTCTAGGGAAGAGATCAGAGAAGAATTTTGGGTCTGATACAGAATATGAGGAGCATTTCATGGCTTCTCCAACTCAATTTCCAACTTGGGCAGAGAAAACCCTGCAAGATGCGGGTGAACTAGTCGGTGATCCTACAGATACAAGAAGGACTAGATCACCATTTTTTGGGGCTCCTCAAGCCCTAGATGCCACGAAACCATTTCTTCCCATACATTTCTATATGACACTTGGTTCATATCCACAGTCACACTCTGAGGCTGTTGGAAGCCCACTTTGGGAGGCTGCCATGGATGAAGAGTAATCTTCTCTTATGGACAACAACACATGGGACTTGGTTCCACTTCCGAAAGGAAGAAAGCTTGTTCGATGTCAATGGATATATCGAATAAAGATTGCTTCAGATGGTGAGATCAGAAATTACAAAGCTCAACTTGTCACAAAAGGATACTCACAGGTACATGACATAGACTACACAGAGACATTTGCACCTGTTGCCAAAATGGACTCCATTCGACTAGTTTTGGCCATTCTCGCAGATGGGAAGTTCATCACATGGATGTGAAGAGTGAATTTCTTCATGGATATATATATGGAGCATCCACTAGGATACATTCAGAACTCTTCCCTCGTTTGCAGATTAAAGAAATCTTTGTATGGCCTAAAACAGGCTCCCAGAGCCTGGTATGCAAAGATGGATTATTTCCTTCTTTCCATTGGATTCATTTGATGAAAATTTGATCCGAATGTTTATTTGCTGTAACATGATGATTTCCTTTTTCTGATAGTACTTTATGTATATGAATTACTTATGACAGGGAACCTTACTTCAGCTATTGATTCGGCAAAATCAGCATTGCACGATCAATTTTCCATGACAGATTTGGGACTGTTGCACTACTTTCTTGGTCTTGAAGTTTCTCAGTTTACTTCAGGGATCAATATGGCACAGTCTAAGTATGCATCATATATACTTGTCTGCTTTTAGATGATCAAATGCAAGCCAGCAGTATCTCCCTTTCTTTTGGGGGTCAGATTTGAGGATGTGGGTACTACACCTTTGGTGGACAGTACACTGTATCGGCAGTTGGTTGGGAGTTTGTTGTATCTCACTCACACCCAACATGATATCTCTTTTGCAGTAGGAGTTTGTTCCAAATATATGCAGGAGCCTCATGAGCTTCACTGGAAAGCTACAAAGAGAATCCTTAGATATGTGAAAGGTACTCCCAGTTTTGGTATCTTTTATGCTGCAGATTGCCCACTTTCACTAATTGGGTACACAGATTCTGATTGGGCTGGCGATGGTACAAACCGAAATTCAACCTCTGGTTATGTTTTCATCTTTGGTTCAGGGCCATTCTGTTGGTCTAGCAATAAGCAATCCACGATTTCTTTATCTACAGCAGAGGCAGAGTATAGAGATGCAGTGAATGCAGCTACACAGGCTCATTGGTTGCAGGGGCTTCTCTCCGAGTTTGGTATTTAGTATCCACTTTTGACTATCATATTTTGTGACAATCAGGGGTCCATTCAGATATCGATTGATCCAGTTCAGAGGTAGGGGACCAAGCACATCAAGATTCACATGCATTACTTCCGCGAGTTGATCGGTGACAGAGTCATTTCACTACAGTACTGCCCCACAGAGAAGCAGGTTGCAGACATGCTCACCAAGTCCTTCACTGAAAAGAAATTTTCAAAACTGAGACCATGCTTGGAGTGGTGGAGACAGCTGAGTAGGTCACTTTTGGCCACTCAAAATTTTTCCTCTTTTTTTTTTTTTGGGGGGGGGGCAGGGTTCCCACGAGGTTTTCCTTCTTTCCTCTTTTCATGAGGAGTTATTTTATGTAATGAGTACCTAAAATGGCCAAGTTGTCAGGACTCAAATTTTTTGTCATTGTAGTTAGGCTTAAGGGGGGGTGTTGGAGCATAACCCTAACTTACATTAGTTTATACCTAGATTAGACTCCTAGATCTTGGTTAATACATTCCATCACACTTTATTTCACCTAATTTGGCCACATAGAGAAGAAGGGCGCCTCATCCCTAGATTTTAGGGAAAACTACTATTTTTAGATCAAGACTCAACTCTCGGTTCTTGATTTTCTTGATTTTCTTGATTTATTCTTCATTTATTCTTGATTTATTCCAAATCCCCCATGAAAAAACTCATCCATTATTGGAGAATTCACACCTCCTCTTTGAGTGAGATATTTATTCCTTAATTAATGATTTTTGTCGTTACTATTATTAGTAACTACTATTTCAGGCCAGTTAAGTGAGTTGGAACTGCTTCTCTTGTCAGTTAAGTGAGCTTAAGTGACCTAATGCACATAAATTGACTCTTGTGGGCATTAATGAGTGTGTAACATGTGTCTTTAGTGGTGTAGATCGAACTATGTGGTCTCCCTTAGCCTATGACACCTATTTTAGCTTTTTCTATCTTTTTTTGACTAGAATTTCTATGTTGGAAATTCTATATATTCACCTCCTCTCTTCTTTTTGAGGATGGTTGCTCATGTATATTCATTTTTTATTAATATAATTCTCTGATTTATGGAGAAAAAACTTTCTCTCATCTCTTGAATATCAGAAAATTGTATGTGTTCAAGTTAACTAGAATTCTAGATCTATCGGGGTTTCTGCAAAAACTCCACACCCTATGCAATTTACCAAGTTTTAGTATGGGAGGGTTGACAAAATGAACTATTGGGTGAATTTTCCCTTAAGTTTAGGGGTGTTTCTTGAGGGGACCTCCTTATAACTCATTTGGATGATGTGTTATGGATGAGGGGAATAATTTTGGGCATGGGGTTCATGACATATAAGGGGTTGTAGTGTCTCACTTATGGGTTCCTTTGTAGAGTTTGTGCTAGACCTTTGTTTTCAATGCATCCTTTTTCCAAACCCATTTATTTCCATTAATTAATTACTGATTCAAAACCTTGGGTACTCCCTAGAGTGAAAACAATTATCTTGGGGTGAAGCACCACAAGGCCACTTGAAGCTAGAGGTACACAAAGTTACATATGCAAGGAAATAAAGGGACATCGCATGAGTGTACACACATCAACAAGTGGGGATATTTATATTTATATGTTTTCTTTTGCATGTATTTGATTTTTTAAGAGAATCATTTCATCTCTCTCAAGACCTCTTTGGGAGAGCATCTGGAAGGTTCATAATCATGCTTTTATCTTTTTCCATCCACAATCCTCTAGGCCTTCATCCCCTTCTTCCCATGAAGTGAGGGACAACCCCTTATTGGGTTGGTACACCCGAAAAACCCAAAAGGTGAGGAGATGAAGGGATGAAGTGTGTAAAGTGGCAAGTATGGTCAGGAATGACACAATGACTTGTCAAAAGGAGCTCCCAATAACATACCTATCCCTAAGGGTGACCCACTTACTAGAGAACAATGTCAATCACTAAGTTGAAATAGGGAAAAGAGAATAATTTCCAAGAAAATGTCACATAATCAAAAGCAGTAATAGATGTAACAAAATAAAATGCCTCAAATATTGAAAGGAAACCCACCATAATACCTTATGTGTATCTCATGGATAAAGACCCAATGTTTTATGGAGGTTAGATGATGTGGTGGATACCATCATGATCAAATTGGAGCGTGGTGGTGAGGTGGGTCTCCATCTATGCAAGTGGACACTACTGGTCAAGTTGTTTCTCAGTACTCCATGTCTGCAACCTGAGGGCCTTGAGACATCATCTCCTTAGTTATCCCACAAAATGGGGATAAAATCTTGCTCCTACTTGGGGACATGTGCTCGTCATATAGTGCATGAAACCGAAACATCTTTTGGTAGACCTACTCCTACACTGAAACAAAAAACTGTAAAATCTAGGGTGGTTCTATCACACTTCATCCATATATATCAAAATCAGAAATAAAAAACTAATCTACAAAAAAAAAATATTAATTTTTCAAACATTTCTAAAGTAAGCATGAAATCAATATGCAAGTAGAGAAAAATGAAATATGAAATGCATATAAACTAACCTAAGCAATCAATATGCAGATGCAAGGAAATAAAGATGACCTACCTACTTACCTGGGGCATTGGGGCCTTGAAGATCAAGTGATAGGTTATATCAAGTGAAGTCATACAACCAACGCAACCAATTGATCATCACATCAAAGTATCTCCCCCTGTGATTAATTATTTAAAACAACAAATATAAGTCAAGCACGTAGTGATCGTGATCATAAATAGATATGTTATCAATCGTGAAATGAAACTCATGGATATGGGTGGGAGGGAGGAAATCTTGCTGTAAAGAATATTCACAACTCTGGTCATCCCAGGAATCCTACCTGAAGTGATAGCCATAAGCTTGATCAACCCATATCTAAATAGGAATATCATACGTAAACGACGATTCATCTTCATTCCCTCACAAAGATCAACTTCTTATTGAAGAATGCTCAAGGAGATGAAAGAGAGAAAGAAAACTGCATGGCTTGGAGAAGAAGATAAGAGGTAAGGGATAACCTCATTTCTAGAGAAAAAATTATCCCTTGGACTTAGGAAACATTGCTTCTTTGTTTGTAAATCCCCACCAAAATTCTCAATATGAAAGTACTTATGTTTGGTAGTGTGGACCTTGGAATTCCCCAGGTTGGACACAACCTGGTTTATATCAAAGTATAAGCACGATGGATGAAAATAATCACAGAAAAAATCTACATCACAACCCCCAAGGGATGGCCGAAAATCATCCGAAAATTTTTGCATCAAGTCATCCTCGAATGGACAGAACAAATATGTAATCATATCATCATCAATATGCCAAATATTTGAATCATACATGCATGAAGACCAGTCCTCTGAAGATAACACCTCAACCCCCTCTTTCTGAGAGCTACCCTCAATGTCATAGATGGGTTTCCATAAAAAAATGATCTAACATCTTATCTACGCGTCCTAGTTTGTATGCACATGTCTATATGATCATCAACCAAATCCAAGGGTCCTTTCATAAATCCATCAATATGACTAAAATTAACCATCTCTTTGTCTTCGTCAAATGTATCGTCCAGATATTCAACATGAGAAAATTCATCAAGATATTCTTGGTAACTTTCTTCAAATATTTGTCCTTCAAACATTTCTTCATCTTCAAGGGCTAGTTCTTCAACAGATTTTTGAAACAACTCTTTTATGCGATTCATCATTTCCTCAACAACTTTATTAGCAACCCTTTCCTTTTATATTTGTAAAAGAGCCCTCCTTGAGGCATAATAAGTTCCAGATGAGGGTTCATCCCAAGGTGACATATTTTCATTGACTGAAAAGACACCTCAACGGAGTCACTAGGTGAGATCAAGACTCATCAAAGGATGGAAATGGGTAAAAAAGGGAAGGTGGAATCACCAGACGAGCTTCAAGAAGAACTCATCAAAGGTGGAAAGGGAACATCCTTTAGGTGGAGTCTCCATGAAATCTAGGGAAAGGCTTTGGGATATCTTGATAAAGTGTCATTAGGGTTAGAAAGATGATTCAAAATCCTCCCCAGAATCTGTGCCAAAATTTTATCACACAAGTTGTACTTTGTGCAAAGCCTGACCTAACCGCAAAGTGGTGACAACTAAGAGAACACCTACCAATTGTCACCTTAGCCAAGTATTCCCATCACTTTAGTGATGATGAAAATCACCACAAGGGGTTAATCCCAGGTGACCCTAGGGGGGTATGAGATGAAAAGTGGTATGATGGAAGTGTGTCCCCTATAGGTCAGATTACTAGATGGAAGAAGGCTTTAGGATGAGTCTCGAGAGTGGTTTAAGGTTTCCAAGTCCTTGGGTACCTGCTAAGAGTGTTTGTACATGCCTGAGACACAAGAAACAAAAATTGTACGTAGTATATGTTAGGTGGAAAATAAATTTAATATTGTTGTCCCTATTTGCAATAGTCAACACAAATAAATATCAAGGAAAAAATTATTATTAGAGCTGCTAAAAATACTCTAAAAGTCACATAAATGATACAAGAGCTTAAGCTAGGTACAACTAGTACAACTGAAGATTGAAAGATCAAGAATTTAGCATAAATGTAAGACTTTCATAAACAAGTGTTGAAGAGATATAACTTCAGCCTTATGGATTTAGAAAACAAGTTGTTACAACACAAAAATAAGCCACCAAAATTAGCAAATAATCCACCCAAAAAGTGCATTGAAACTAGTAGATTATAGGGGCAAATTACTAGAAACTTTTAACCGTTGAAAAAAGAGTTATTTAGAACATTGTTTGGGGTTTTATTCAGCCCTAATGGTTGTGTATTAAATTTGTAACAACAAGAAGAAATACTTGGAGAAACAAAATTCCCTTGTGGCCTTAGCAAGCTTAGGACACAAAAAATATTCCAAACTTAGATGATCTCAATATCTCATTTTTTTATGATTACCAATGCAATGATTTATTTCTCCAATGCATGAATATTAGTGTCTTTATATTGGGTAAATGGATTCTATTTATTAAACAAGTTGTATGAGTCAATTCCTTAGGTTTTAAGCCCTTTTACTCCCCAAGGAAAACCCTAACCAACAAGGATAACCTAGAAGGGTGTAAGCCCTTTTACTCCTCCTAGTATCCTTTGAACCAAAATTATTTCAAACAATTAAAATGGACTTGGAGGGGGTTGTATTCCCTTATAATACCCAATAAATCATCACATTAACCTTACAACCAATAAAATATAGCAATAAACATGAATTCCTTACCTAGTTGAAGAATTAACAAGATGAAACCCTAATTCACCAAGAAAATTCCACCATAAAGAAAGAAACAATCCTCCAAGAGAGCTAGAACATCATCCATCTATCAAATAGCAAAGATAAACCATCACAAGATAATGTAACCAAGGGAGATAGAGAGAAATTCCCAATTAGGGCGCAAATTTTAGGCAAATATCCTTCTCAACATGGGAGAGCTATGATGAAAATTAAATAGAGTTGATCTCTATTTATACAAAATGTCTTAAACATAGTGTGTCCACTTAATTTTGGGTAAAACATAAGACACAGGGTAAAAAACCCTTTATATTACCCCTTTAGGCTAAGTCGTTAGGCGCTAGGCCTCCAAAGACCATATGTCCTCAATCATTTCCTTTTCCTCATATTCCAAAGCTTCCTTCCTTCAAAATGTGCCATTTTTCCTCATCACAACTCAAAACCCCTTCAAGCATGACATCAAGCCTCTTAAGGTGATATTTTTGGCCTACAAAGTAAGTCATTTGACTTGTGAGGGCATGGTGAGGTCATCCAAGGTGTCTTATAGGAATCCAAGGGAAAGTATTCTTCACCCATCATGTGGGCCCTGGTATCCAACCTATGGGCTTGAAGCCCCATGGAAGCCCAAGTGAGGCTTGTTCCTCCAAATCTGTCCACCAGTTGGGTCCTGCAAAGATAAATGGATACACCCTCCAAGGATCTCAATTCGAAGCATCATGATGAGTAATTCAAACCAATTAAATATCCATTCAAGCAAGTACATCCAAACCACCTCATCAAAATAAACTAATTCTCAAAGACCCTATGCAATTTACCAAGTTTGAGTATGGGAGGGTTGACAAAACGACCTATTGGGTGAATCGTCGCTAAAGTTTAGGGGTGTTTCCAGAGGGGAACTCCTTCTAAGTCATGTGGATTATCTGTTTAGACTAGGGGAAGACTTTTGGGCATGGGATTCATGACATACAATGGGTTGTAGTGTCTCACTTATGGGTGCCTTTGTAGAGGGTGTGTTGCACCTTCGTTTTCAATGCATCCTTTTTCCAAACCCATTTATTTGCATTAATTGATTAATGATCAAAAACCTTGGGTACTCCCTAGAGTGAAATCGATTATCTTGGGGGGAAACACTACAAGGCCACTTGAATCTAGAGGTACACAGAGTGCCATATGCAAGGAAAGAAATTGACACTGCATGAGTACACACACCTCAACAAGTGGGGGTAATTATATTTATATGTTTTATTTTGCAGGTCTTTGATTTTTTAAAAGAAAATTTTCATTTCTCTCAAGAACTCATTGGGTGAGCATCTGGAAGTTTCATAATCATTCTTTTATCTTTTTCCATCCAGAATCCTCTGGGCCTTCAGCCCCTTCCTCCCATGAAGTGAGGGAAAACCCCTTCTTGGGTTAGTACACCCGAAAAACCCAAAAGGTGAGGAGATGAGGGGATGAAGTGTGGAAAGTGGAAATTATGGTTAGGAATGGAATGATGGCATGTCAAAAGGACCTCCTAGTATCATACCTATCCCTAAGGGTGACCCACTTACTAGGGTGCAATGTCAATCACCAAGGTGAAATAGGGAAAAGAGCATAGTGTCCAAGTAAATGTCACATAATCAAAAGCAGTAATATATGTAAAAAACTCAAATGCCTCAAATATTGAAATGACACCCACCATAATAATTTACTTGTACTTTGTGGATCAAGACCCACTATCTTTCAGAGGCCAACTAATGTGGTGGATACCGTCATGATCAACCTGGAGCGTGGTGGTGAGGTGGGTCTCCATATTTGTAAGTGGACATTGATGGTCAAGTTGTCTCTCAATACTCTGTGTATGCAACATGAGGGCCTAGATACATCATCTCCTTAGTTATCCAACAAAATGGGGATAACAATCCTGAAAATGAACAAGTTCCAACCATGATGGGCTCACCATTCTACAAATGTTTCAACATTCTCCCTCCAATGGATTATACAAGTGGATCACCTGATTCTTCAGTGAGATGTTATACATCATATCTAAATGATTAATGAGAACCATAGTGGGCCCCTCATGTTCACTATATATTTTGATTTCTAACTGGCCAAGAGTGGCATCAGTTGGATTATGTGGGTTCACGATACAAACATCCACTGTGTAAGTCTTGTGAGTAAATCTTTTGCGGGATTATTATGAATCATCCAAAGTGTTTCTTGTCAGAAATATTTTGTTTTTCATCCAAAAAATATTGATGGGTCCCCTCATGTCCATTGGAATTTCATGTGACAAGATAACAACTATTGCCATAGTTTCCCCATCATCCTTAAAGGACATCTGAATATTTTTGTGGTGCGGTTGCTTTTGAATGGAACTAGTAGGTTATTGGTAACCAGTTCCCTTTTCATTTTTCTATAAGAAGAAGGCTTGGGCTCTCATTTAGGCCATTAGGTTTGAGAAGGAGAGAGCTCTGTCATTTTTCTGAGTCTATATTAGTCCGAGTATTCTCTTGGCCTTGCATTGTTAAGTGATGCTGGTCGATCAGATACATATTTTAGTAAAATATATTGAGTCTATAATATTATGAAATATGATCTCATCCTTGTACTTCCAAGTGGTATTGGTTGATCAGGAAATGAATTAGGTTTTGGCTTAGGTCGATTCCCATTGTGTTTTTCCAAACCGAAATAAATAATTGGAATCATGGAATAGTCTTGAGCAAGTCCAAGATGGAGTTTTCCAAAACCAAGATAGAATATCTTGGTCTGACCATATCTCAAGAAAGAATAGAGCTAGAAGAACACGTTCTCAAAGAATTATCTGAATTCCTTGATATTATCCTTGATAAAAAGTAGCTGCAAAGATTTCTTAGTAGCCTTAATTATATCAGGAATTTCTATGAAAACCAAGCTAAAGATGTAAAATATCTTCAAAAGAGATTAAGAAAATAAATATCTCAGAACACGAATATGACAAAAGTTTTACAAATCATCAAGTAGAAGATCCAACATATTCCAAGTTTACACCTTCCAGACATCAACTTGCCATTTATTCTTGAAATTGATGCTTCAGACAAAGTATGGGCAAGTGTCTTGTTACAAAATCACAATAAGAGGGAGCATGAGTATATGTATTCTTATAGTTGTTTCAAAGGTGCATAATTATAGTATCTTTCTTCACATAAGGATATCCTAGCAGTAAAAAATGGAATCAAGAGATTCAAGGTCTTCCTCAAACCAAATAATTTTACAGTCAAAACATATCTCAAACACATGAAGGGAATGTTGTCAAACCATCATTTGCTAGATCAAGGAAATAACAGAGTGTTGAGATAGAGCTTTTGGCTAGACAATTATGAATTCGAAATAGAATATAAACTTGGAAAAGAGAATTTCCTTGTGAAATTGCTAACTAGAGAAGCCAATAATTACAATGAACATGAAATCCAACAAGACATAGAAATCAAGATGATCAACCATCAAATAGGATCATCCATTAGATTGATCCAGCACCCACACTCAGCTCCAAAAGGTTCTCATTGGGTTCTATTATGTAAATATTGCATTGTTTATCTTTATCTAGAGTGTGTTTCTAGGTGTGTTAAGTCGAGTCCTTATTTATAGTTTATTTTGTACAAATGGATCAATGGGTATAATAATATTGAGTCTAATGTGTAGCATTTTAGGGATTCTCTCAAGATGTATTAGGGAGCTGTATATTTTGAACATTTTGTAGGTCAAAGGCATATTATGTTTTATGAACCATGGTTTTGGTATACAGAATTATGTAATATCATGTTGTATATACAACATGTAGGTTGTTTCTAGTTTATATTTGAATGTAGCACAATCCACCAGGTGTAGTGTAGCTAGTGAGGTAATGGGGGGGTGGGGGAGAAGGGCCTATAGTGATAATAGTGGAGGTCATTCAATGTAAGGAGGACTAGGTCCACTATATTATTAAATTAGGCCCACTATGGTAGTTATATATATTAATGTGAAAATAATAAATGTGAAAAGGCTTTCTAGAATATTCCTTCTCTAGAATGTTCCTAGGAGATAGAGAGTACTATACAAAGAAGTGTAAGCAATGTATTGGAGCATAGTGAAGAATATTTTTATTGTAGCAATCAAGTATTGTTTGAGGAGTGTTATCCATCCATAAGGATTAATATATGTTGTTACCCTACCTCAAGGGTTTTGACTATTTCTTGTGTTGAATATTTGGTGAACGGTTTGGTTTATTATTGTTGACATTAAGGGTTTATATTATGATATATTTTCATATCTACTCAGCTACTTAAAATTTGGTATCAGAGATGTTTCCTTGGC
Organism: Picea engelmannii; assembly: GCA_009831015.1. Taxonomy (NCBI): domain Eukaryota; kingdom Viridiplantae; phylum Streptophyta; class Pinopsida; order Pinales; family Pinaceae; genus Picea; species Picea engelmannii. The sequence continues at coordinate 346,580 of ML786912.1, read as the reverse complement.
CAAATAAGTAATATTCTAGAAATCCTTCTCACATTTATTATTTTCTCATTAATATATCTAGCTACCATAGTGGGCCTTATTTAATAATATAGTGGACCTATTACACCTTACAATGAATAGCCTCTACTATTATCACTATGGTCCCTTTCCCCCCATTACCTCTCTAGATACACTAATGTAGTGTACCTAGAGATGTAATGGGGGGTTCTCTAGATACACTAATGTAGTGTACCTAGAGATGTAATGGGGGGGTCTCTAGATACACTACATTAGTGTACCTAGAGAGGTAATGGGGGGTCTCTAGATACACTACATTAGTGTATCTAGAGAGGTAATGGGGGGGGGAGCGAAGGGACCATAGTGATAATAGTGGAGTTCATTCATTGTAAGGTGGACTAGGTCCAATATATTATTAAATAAGGCCCACTATGGTAGATAGATATATTAATCCAAAAATAATAAATGTGAGAAGTCTTTCTAGAATATTCCTTCTCTAGAATGTTCCTAGGATATAAAGAGTGATATATAAAGAAGTCTAAACTATGTATAGGATCATAGTGAAGAATATTTTTATTGTAGCAATAAATTATTGCTTGAGGATATTTATCCTTCCATAAGGTATTACCTTACCTCAATGGTTTTGACTATTTCTTGTGTTGAATATTTTGTGAATGGTTTGGTTTATTCATATTGATATTAAGGGTTTATATTATGATATATTTTCAGATATACTCAACTGCTTAACAACAGAATAATTGGAGTGGATAGATCTACATCATTAAATATAATTTTTATCCAATAGATGAAGACTTCAACAAAGTCAGTCCCAAAGATTTCATCCTGCAACTCAGGTTTGAAATTGAAGAAGTGAAATCTGAAGCCTAGTTTTGTTTTTTCATTTCATATGAAGGTAGTAATTTGAATATTAAATATAATTGGCCACTAGATCCACCATGTTACCAATTTAAGAGTGAATTTTTGGGTTATTCTTGTAATCCTAAAAAGGAATGAGTTTCATCCATGATGGGGTCACATTTCTACAGATGTTTCAACATTCTCCCTCCAATGGATTCTACAATTGGATCCCCTGATTCATCAACGAGATATTATACTTCATATCTGAATGATTAATGGGAAGCATAGTAGACCTCTCATGTCCACTATATTGTAATTTCTAACTGGTAGATAGTGGTGTTAGTTGGATTTAGTGGGTTCACGATACGAACTTCCACTATCTAAGTCTTGTGAATAAATATTTTTGTGGGATTCCTATTAATCATCCACAATGTTCATTGTCAATGATATTTCCTTTTTCGTCCTGAAAATATTCATGGGTCCCTTCATGTCCATTGGAATTTCATGTGATGAGATTAAAACTCTTGCCCTAGATGCCCCATCATCTTTAAAGGACATCCAAATATTTTTTAGTGCGGTTGATTTTGACTAGCACTAGTAAGTTGTTGGTAACCAGTTACCTTTTCCTTTTTCTATAAGAAGAAGGTCTGGGATCTCATTTGGGACATCGGGTTTGAGAAGGAGAGAGTTCTATCATATTTTTGATTCTATATTAGTATAAGTATGCTATCGGCCTTGAAATTTTAAGTGATCTTGGTCGATCAGAAACGCATTTTATAAAATCTACTGAGTCTATAAAATTCTGAAGTATTCTCTAAGCCTTGTACCACCAAGTGATCTTGGTTCATTAGAAAAGGAATCAGGTTTTGGCTTAGGTCATTCCCCATTGTGTTTTGTAAATATGAAATTATCAAAGATATTTTTTGCATGTATTTCCAATTTATATCACTATTGGTGTACCAAAAGTATGCAGAGTGGGTACTCATTAGATGCAGAACATGAGTTTCTAGACTTGAAACTTGAGTAACCCTATAAGGATTTAAGTTGAAAATACAATTAAAAAAATACTTTTCTTCCTTTGCCCTAAAAAATATTTACCCTTTTGATTGAAATCATCATCTTGAATCCTATTTGTTCTTTTAAATTTGATTTTGATAGTGTATTTTTTGTTTTGAGGCCCATATTTTACCTCAAAATCCCCCTAATGGGTTGTGTAGAGGTATTTGATTTTCTAGCTAGTGAAGATGATCACATCCTCGATCCTGCATAGAACCCATACATAGGGATGGACACACAAGGATTTTTAAACATCCTATTTAGTCAAACCAAGCCACCATATGTAAGAGGTGATATTATAATGATCTTCTAATTAATTTAGGTACATAATGTTTTTGTCTTATTTAATGCACATGTTAATGATTGTAAGATTTTGCTTAAATTGTTTAATTATTATTGTCTATTTTTTTGTATATATTAGCACCTATGTTAGGGAATTTCCTTCCTAACATGATGAGGATATGGTTGAGGTAGACAAGCCACCTTAGGTGCAAAGAGATGACATGACACACATGCTAGATCATGGATTTTTTAATGGGAGATGGATCATATATGTGTAGTGATGGCTCACAATAGAGTGGTCTCTATATGAGCTCAAAAGATCATGCAATACCTTGAGCTTATGCTAATATGGGTGATAATTCTCTATGATATGATGTTATTGATATGTCGTGTTTTCCATGTGCTCAACCTACTTGAAAGGTTAAGGGATGGTCAAAAATCTTCTTTAAATTCATCTGTTAAGGACAATACTCTTCCAAATCCTTCTCTTCCTCCACCTCCACCATATCCTCTAGAAGCAAATGGACCACCATCTCCTCCAATAACAAACCAACGACAACCTCCACCTCCGACAACAAATTGACCACCATCTCCTCTACTAGTAGATGGACTATCATCTCCTCCTACAACAACAGATCGACTACCATCTCATCCCTCCAACAACCATTATTTCCTCCTTCAATAACAATCTGACCACCATATTATAATCATATGTTGAATTCTACAATATTATCTGATAGAGGTACTAATGCCTTTGGCTCTAGTGGTGGATGCTTCTAACTCTAGTGGTGGAGGTATTGATGCCTCTAGCTCTAGTGGCATACCAAGCTAGCAGTGATTGACATGCATACATTCGATTGTTGTGATGTATATTTAACATGTATATTTGACATATATATCAATTTTGATATTATCATTCATATATATTATGCCTTTTCATATCATGATTTTGATGTTATTTTATTTATAAAATGTATTGTGTGTATGTTAACTATTTATATTATCAATTATTTCTCTCTTTTAAAATTAAATTTGCTATGTCATATTTGACATATTTGAGACTAGAGAGAGAGAGAGAGGGATTTTCTCGTTTATGTATATTATATATTTTTATATCATGTCGATGTTGATGTTATTTGATTTATAAAATGTATTATGTATGTTAATTATTAACATCATTATTGATTTCTCGATTTTTTAAATCGTTGATATGCATCTCTCATTTAAATTTGAGATACCATATAATGTTAAATTTTAGTTATATGAAATCGTTTCATTTGAATTATGATTGTAAAATTTATAATCATTTAACACCATTATATGATGTTTAACTATTTTTCAAGGTGAATTCTTAGTTGTGCAAAAAGATATAATATGTTTATTAAACATGTTTACAAATTTGGTTAAGTGATCAAATCATTTGTCTAATTTGATTAATATTTCAAATAGATTTCTTGTATTAAATTATATTTTTAAAATTTGTTCTTAGATATTTTTACTTAATTTTTTTTATTAATTTTGATAAAATTAAAATTATTATAATTAAATATAACAAAATAACTAGTCCTCAAATTTTGTATAGTGATAACATCATGCATATTGAATAATGAAAAAAAATAAAAATAAAATTGATTGATATTTTACATCAATTTGTTTCTACTCAATCATGAAAACAATTTTAAATTTTTATATTTAGTATACAATAAGATAAAAAAATAATTCAACTAAATTAACATTAATGATAATAGTTTTAAATGTCAAATCCTCCTAGCGCTATTGCAAGGGTTGTGGTTTCTTATATCACGGGCTAATCGGACGGATAGATGATAATAGTTATTAATATTAATGTTCCAAATAATAATAACATTTTACATATATATTAAATCGTGAAAACAATTATTAATAACAATTGATTTTTTTAAGAAATCAATTTGTTTGATTAAATTTTCTATTAAATCATGAAAATAGATCTAAATTATTAATTAAACATAAAAGAGATAAAAAAAAAAAACTTCAATTAAACCGGCCTCAATAATAATAGTTGTTAATATTGATGTTATAAAAATAGAGAATATGCAAATCTTACAATTAAATTATGACAATTTTAAGATTCTAAAAATTTGTAAAATCTACATGTAATGTCATGGGATACATTTAATTATATCTTACAATACAATGTTAGGGTTAAGGTTATATGTAAAAAAATAGATGAAAAACATTTTCTCTTAGAATGGTCTACATATTTCCACATTAGATCTCAATACAAGATTAGAGACACTATTATATTAGTTATGTTTGGGTATGTAATTATTTTGTTACATTTGTGGGTTCTTAAGGTGATATATTAACCATTAGAATATAATTTTCCAAGAATTAACTATTAAAATATAATAAACACACTTTCTCTTTTTATCCTAAGTTTTCATTATTTTTTTATGTTTATACATTTGTGTCAATTAAAAAAATTTGATGTTTTAAAAATCTTTAAATACAAAAAAAAAAATACAACCCAAACAAAATAAAAGAAATTAAAATTAAAATTAATTAAAAAATTAGGAAACTGAAAGACATCAAAAGGCTCAATGCCACTTTCATATGACATTTCGTACCATGATTCAAGCGAATGTCAAGCAAATTTTACCATATTTTATCCTCTTTACGATTATTCAACATATTTTTTAAAAAACTTTTTTATTTTTCCATATAAATTGTGATTGTGTAATTGTTTTTTAGCTTTTAATATTTGGTGATTTATTAACTTTTGAAACAAACAAAATAATGATAAATTTATAAAATAATTAAATTATTATTATTATTTTAAGTTTGTGATTTTTTTATTAAGAAGATTTTGCATGAAGTGTGATTGAGGAGGATCCAGAATGCTCAAAAGTGATCCATGAGGATCTAAAATGCTTAAAAATTGATCTTCTTAGATGATCTTGAAAATGACTTCATTGTATAGAGCTCAACAATAGATTTCCAATGACTCAAAAATTGCTTCAAACGAAGTTTGTATGAGAAAGCTATGGTCGTTTGAAGTTTGGATAAAACATGCAAAATGGGGGTGCCACGTGGCAGACCCACATGATGCCATGTGGCTTTCCCATACAGATCATACAACTGATAGGATGACATCATAATGATGTCAGTATGATGATGTGGTAGCACGAGAGAATGCCACGTGTCACTCATTTTTTGCATTTTCAGGCACCCATGTGGACCAATAAAAATGGGCGTTGTCTACCTGTTCTACGAAATGGTTTTTTCGCCGGAATTCGGGGATATAAATCTGCACGAAATCACTATTTTTTGTTGTTTAAAATCCATTTCTGAAAGTAGAAATGGCTTTAGCATGCTAAAAAATCATTGGGGCACTCAGATTTTACAGAAATAATCACTCAAATCTGCAGATCTAACAATTTCTCGCCATATTTTGGATAGGTCCCCTGAAAATATCACCCAAAAATAATCATTTCATAGAAAATTTATACTAAGAAATAAAAATGTGCCACGTGTCATCTGTATAGATGACGTGGAATCCATACGATGATGTGGAAGGTATAGTTACCATTTGTATATTGATGTGGCAATGACCGATTAGTGATGTCGTAGAATGTTGATGCATGCAGGTGACTATGCAGACAGGTGGACCAACCAAAGAGCACCACATGGCACTTTCTGATTGGCCAATAATGGCTAAGGGAGAATAAAATTGGTTCCCCATGGGAATTGAACCCATAACCTCCAGGGGAATATTCCTAGAATATTCCAGCAACTTAGAAAGAATCGCCTACCATTGCGCCACACATGCCTCTTGTTGCAACTAACCAACAATATAATATTTATGTTTAATCAATACATCATGATATTTTGGTGGGTGGTTTGGCCGACCTATGCATATTTTATGGACAGGAAAATCAATGCATAGGGTATGGTGAGTACAATACAGTGCATAGAATTTTGTGCCAAGTTTAGATTTGTCTCGTTATGTGTGCAATAGGTGTTCATAGTTTGGGCTTGCTTCGTTTTGTGTGCTATTGAGTTCTTTAAGGGAAGTATAGAGTGTTTATACTCATTGTTTCTCAGAATTTCAAGAGGAATCTGATGGTGACGTCGATTTTGTGGAAAATGCATTTGTATGAAATTTTTGTTTTAGATTTTCATGTATGAGACCCATAGTCTCGTTATACATGCAAAAAGGGCTTTTTAAGCACTTGTTCAGAACATACTTGAGTTTATACTCATTTTTCTTAGAATTTCATGAGGAATTTAGTAATGACCTTTGTTTCTGGGATTGAGCAGTAGAGTTGAAGGGTGACTTAAAAAAACTTGGTATTTGTAAGTTCATTCATTGTAATTTTGGCATTTGAGCATTAATTGAGCGGTCTCACTAATTGAAAAGGGACCCACAGGCATAGCCCAAGATGGGTGAACTCTGTTAACAAATTCTTTATGTACCATTTGAATTTTCATTGATCTTACTTTACTGCATTTCAACATTTTATTTCCGTAAGTTATTCATCATTGTTATTGAAGTTTATGGATAAGTAATACATTCACATGTTATTTGAAAATAGTCAAATTTGATCTTCATTTCCCAAATATGGTCGATGTTTAATGTGTACTTAAGAAATAATTGACATCTAAGGACTTTTGGATCAAAGTGTTTTTTGGAGTTTTTTATTTTTTTATTTGTTTAAAAACTAAATATTTTGTTGTATGATTACTTTAGATTATCTTCACCATAATTTTTCATATAAAAATTGTATTTATAAAATTATATATATATATATATATATATATATATATATATATATATATATATATATATATATANATTGCAACAATGTTACATGATAAAAATTATGTAGAAAGATTATTTTAGATTCATGATCCACTTATATTATATGGAGGCAGAGCCTTCTTATTTAACTCTTTGTCTAGGTATTTCTAAATTTCAATAGACATCTAAATCAATCTATCAAGAAATTACCATTGAACTCCCTCCTAATATGGATATGAAAGATTTTATTTATATTTACCCCACTAAAGGCCCCACACTAGTTTGACCTTATGGATACAACCTCTATATAAATCTATGATGGAAAATCTCATGGAAAAACTCTTAAAAGTGTGGATTGGTTATTTTAATCAAAGTCCTAGTTAGTAGTGAGAATATGTAATCCATGGACTTTATCAAGCTTTTGAAAATCATTGTTGATTTATTTTCTAAGCATGTTTATAAGCTCCATCGACATACATCACATCATTAATGATAGGGACCCTTGGATTATAAGCCTCTTTTGATAAGATGTTTTTATATTTACAAGAGTCACCATCACTAAGTACCTTGAGGGGTACCTTGTGATGTATTTAATATATGGAACAAACAAACAAATTAGAAGACGTGGTTACATTTAACATAAAATGGATGAGCATAAATTTATTTTTCTTATAGATCGTCTTACACATAAACTTATGGTCATTGACTAAAAAATTAGCTCTTTCACATTATATGTATTCGACATATAAATGATTTGGTGTAGGTAGTTGGTTGGACTGATTTTTCTAAATAGTCTAGTTTGGGGTTCACGATATTTGTGAAAAAATTGTAAGATCTTCAACATTTTTAATTTTTATGTTGACTTTAATATTTTATTTATTTTCATATATTTATAAGAATTATATAATTCATACATTTCACCCATATTGTGTTGTATAGTGCACCTATCTTCTCTCATTACAATAAAACATTTAACACATAAATGTTTTTACAAAAAATGTCTTAAGTGTATCTTGTTAAGTATGCATCAAACACATTTTGATTATTTTATATTCTTGTGCAAATTAAATATGTTTGTGTATATTAGGATTTAATTGAACTATTTCAAGGCGGAGTATGTAGTAAGGTCTTAATTATAATCAAACTTGATCCACTAGTTACTATGTGTTATTGTATAAAAACAAAGATTCTCTTACACCTAAAATCCCTTTTATTAGTTTAATGTATGACAATAAATATATATCAAAAGCTTGTTTTATATAATACCCCAAATGAACAATATGCAATCTTACAACTAAAAATAATTTATAATTCATTAAAGTCCTTGAATTTTTAAAACAATTTCATTTATGTTCAACATAATGGTTGTAAAGGGTTGCTAACTTTTCATATCCAACATGATATCATAAAATGAAGGGAAAAACATATTTGGCTAGTTATAGATAACCATAATAAAATGACAGATCCATAATATAAGAGTTGAAATAATAACATGTATGTATCAATCTTCATATCCATCACCTTGATTATGTTCCTTGCTTAGAATGATAATATTGTTGTTCTCAAATAGATGTTTTGATCTTAGATTGTATCTTAGTATAAACCATCAAATCCCCAATATTCAACACATACGGGTTGAAAAACTTCTAGTTGCAATGTATTTGGAAAGCATAAAGATATTTATTTTTGTAAGTCCTTGATATGTTCCCGGTTGTCAAAGGAACGATGTCAAGGATCCTTCAAGCCAAAACCCAGGAAAGAGTTTTAAGGCTACCTTGATTTATAAAGGGTGATATGCATAAATACTCTCTTCTCATAGCTCATTTACACTTCCAGATAGGACGATTGGGCTTTCCTATGACTAACAGGGGAAATTTGTGTTCTACTATACTAGAATTTTGAGAATAAATAATGGGTGGTTGTGTGAAAGGAGAAGAGCATAGGTAAGGTATCCAACTGGGACAAATCTTATAGGGAGTGAATGGAGAATAACATACTGAGGATGAAATAATTCAGTAGTTTCCACAATTATGCATTCAAATTTGAATCACATGCATTTCAAACAATGAATTGTCCAATACATTCGTATAACAAATATTTTGTAAACATATGAATAATCCAAACAATGCATGAACCAAGATTGGTCAATTGCATGAAATCAATCTCATTCATTGGAACTCCATACACATTTACAACATATATGGGCCAAAATTTGTTGTTGAAAGCTTTTATTAATAATCGAATTACATCACAGAGATGGAAGTTGGATCAATTACAATGGACAAGAAAGAGAGATGGGAGTTGCAACCTAATACAACAAAACATCATTGAATCCCTATCAACTTCATGGATTCCCTCTCCTAATATGTCTTTCTGTTGGAGCTGGATTGATTCTTTAATTTGAGGTTTAGACATAGAAATATTCTAAGTTGGAAAAATTGGAAAAACCCCTTGAATTTGATGTTGGACTTTCGTCAAACAGTTGGCATGCCTTTGAGTTTATGGTTGTAGGTGAAGATTTGATCAGACAGCGATATGTTCCTTGATTTTGTTTGTTGTTTAGTGGTTTTCTGACCGCTTATGCCTCCCCAATGAAGTGCCAAAGGGGTTGTTTGGATATTAAACAAAACCCAAAAAATTATAATGAAAACATTCACATATTTGATGAGCAAAATAGTCAATCTCAGGCTGGTTTGATTAAATTAAAATGGTTGAGCTTATTACAATTAAGATGAGTGGAATATCTCTTCCAAAATGTGGACAAAGTCTAAAATATGGAACCTTAAACCACCCAAACACATACAGCAATGGAAGTGGCCAGAACTGACCACTCAATTTGATGGAAGGGGACGGCCCCTATGGTTAGCACGCACCACCAGTCGATAGGGAAGGTACCAGCCGTCCACTCAGCAATACACGTCCCTACTCACACAAGAAGAACCCTCCAGCAAAGGCCCCTACAGTTGCCACTTCGTCCCTTGCCTCCACGCAGCACACAACCAAAGGGAGCACGCAGCAACAAGAAGGAATGTGTCCCTTGTCTCCACGCAGCACACAATCAAAGAGAGCACGCAGTAACAAGAAGGAATGCGCCCAGTACTAAGGGAAATGGAATATGATCAACAGACAAGAATGATAGCCAGCAAAGCTCACACCCCAGCCAATGGTTCTACGACTTGGATAGATGCAAACTCGGCCCCAATTCACCATACGCAGAAGAATAATAGATGATGTGTCTAGCTCAATGAGGAAACGCTCAAAACCTCCACTCATGCCAAGAGAATCATGCCCTCTTTCCGCTCAGATCAGAAAATGAAGTTGTCTACAATAAACTTCTTCGAAAACACACGGCCAATACCTGCATATGAGAACTTTGAATGGCTTCTCCAATTCCACGGCTTGGGCAGATAGTTTCACTGCCGAATCCGAGATTCCATGGCTAGGGAAGATAGTTTCACTGCCGAATCCGAGGTGTCGAATGGGTTTCCAGCTGAAACCCTCGTTTTCTCACCGAGCTCTTCTCCCAAACTCAATTTTTAAAATGAATAGTCAATAATCCTTTTCCCCCTTCAATCGTCCTTTTATTCATTCACTTGTCCTTTTCTCCATTAAAATATTCATTTAATTATTAATTGGAGAGAAATACCCTCAAAGAGGGGTTTATTAATAATAAACTCATTTTTCCTAAGTTTTCACTTTATAATTCGAAAGTGACTTTACCAATATCGTTTCCCTAACTCGTCCGTCTAATGGTTTACGAGAAACTGTATAAACCATCACGGTATCCCGACTTCCTAGGAAAAACGGGACATTACAGTCCTCCCTGCACAAATTTGCTTGTCCTCAAGCAACTTCAAACCCGGAAACTGCAACACCTGTTTGTTTTCCCAAGTAGAATCCTCCACAGGTAGACCCTGCCATTTTACCACGTGCTCCCTGACTGCCCTATCATGGAATTTCCATCCTCGAACCTACAGGATCTCTTCGGGGCTTGTGGCCCCCAGCCCCTCATCATCCCAATGGGGTGACTCCTGTGAAACAACCTCCTCAAAAGTGCCCTCCATCCTGTACCTGTCCCCATGCATCTTCCACTGACTTTGGGCCACCCTCAGGTTCTCCTTCAGTGCTCTTTGGATGTCCTGGCTGTCCTATAACCAACCTCGAACCTGAGGAACTCTACGGTCGCCACATGCTATGTCTGTGAAAATCAAGACCTCATAGCCATATAGCGCCCGAAAAGGGGTCATACCGACATACATGTGAAAGGTGGTGGAATAACAGTACTCCCCAGAATGTAACCATATCACCCAAGCACTCTGTTGTCCTGCGATGAAGTTCCGCAAATACCCTTCCACCCAAGTGTTCCCAAGCTCAATCTGTCCGTTGATTGGTGGGTGGTAACTAGTACTCGAGGTCAGCTTGGTACATACCAACCTAGAAAACGCCTGCCAGAAACTTCCTGTGAATCTATCGTTCTTGCCACTGACGATGGCTTTAGGTCAGCCATGTAAACGGAACATCTCCCTAAAAGATAACTCGATCACCTACGCTGCTGAGTAGTATAAAGGAATGGTGGAGAAGTGGGCAAGCTTGGTGAGTCGATCCACCGTGACATAGATGCAATCCTTCCCTTGCATCTTCAGTAGCCTGGTGTTGAAATCCCTGGGTATGCCTTCCCACCCCTGATCGTGAATGGGTAAAGGTTGTAATGATCCGGTTGAATGCGTGTGCTCCCCCTCATTCCCCTGGAGAACTCTGCACTCCTGGAGATGCTTCTCTAACTCGTCTCTATAGGCCATGGGGTGCCTATATGGAGTGGTGATCACTTCTCCAATACCCTCCTCCAACTGAATGATGTACTCGAATCCCCTGTCGGGAGGCCTACCTGGAGGTATATTACCAAAGACATTATGCTCTCGAAACACCCGAAACAAGTCATGTATCTCTCTCGGACAATTGGGCTCCGCGCCCTTGGACCTCTGTACTGAAATATGAAACTCCGCAACCCATGCAATGTCATCCCGTCTCATCACTACATCCATATGCTTCACAGTTACGACCTTAGGAGGATACGTATTCATGCCCCGCAAAACCACACTCTTGCCGTCCTGACCCTGGAACTCCATCTCCATAGTCTAATAGTTAGTGGAGTACATCCCTAGGGAGTATAGCCACTGAAATCCAAGCACCACCTTGGTGTCAGGTATCTTTACCACGTAGAATTCATCGGTGAGCATGTAGTTTCCCAGGTTCAATGTCATATGTGGAATGTACCTGGAGCATTCTAGTGTGTTCTCCCCCGGTATGACCACTGAGAAACCCCCAAAAGATTCAGCGGCAATGCTCTTTCGTTCCACTAACGAAGAGTCTATAAATTTTTGGGATGCCCCACCATCGACCAAAACTGTCACTCGATGTCCCTGTACTCCTCCCCTCATCCTGAAGGTGTGAAATCTGGGTATGTCGGAGAGTGATGCTATAACCCCTCGTGTTTCCATCGATGCCTACTCTGCCTTTGTTGTTGGTGACTCCTCCTTCTGCCCATGTTCCTCTTCTTCCTCATCATCCCCGCTATCAGAAAACACCTCTATGTAGTGTGCCTTGGCCTTGCCTGCACACTTGTGACCTGGTACCCATGGTTCCTGGCAACTGAAGCACAACTTCCTCCTCCTTAGATCCTGACCGGTAGCATCATCCATCCCATTCATGTCGGTCCAATCCCTCTGTGTCTGTCATGCCCAGTCTCTCTATTGTTGTCCTATTCCATCCCTCTGTGGTGGTGTCCTGTCATCGAACTTCATGGGGAATTTTGGTCTCGGGGTGAACTTGGGCTTAGGTACAGACTCCTGTAAGTCTCTAGCCCTGCTAACTGCATCCTGTAGTGAAGTAGGCTTGTAAGCCTTCACCCATCCGCGAAGTGGCTCAGTTATCCCCTCTGTGAACAGCGTCACCAAATGGGCCTCAGAGATATTGGTGACCATCACTGATATCCTCTGGAAATCTAATATATGTGCATCTGTCGAACCAGTCTGTTTCAACTGTGCTAAGTCTCTAAAAGACATCTCAAGATCTCATCTGTCAAATTGGTGCACCAGTCTACCTGTGAACTCAGCATAGGTGACAATATGGCCATGACCCAGAGTGGTCATCCCGTGGTGCCACCAGTCCTGTGCCTCACCCTCCAAGTGCAATGTCGCCAACTTAATGGCATCAGTCTCTGCCATGGGGTTCAGCTGGAAGTAGGTTTCGAGCTTCTACACCCAAGCTCGTGCAGTGCACTTCGACGTCCCATCGAAGTATGGTAAAGTGAGCTTGCCCACTGTGCGCTGTAACTCGTAGCTCTGTGTGGGACCCCTGTTGAAGAACCTTGGCCTGTTTCTCCCCTTGAAGCTACAAAACTTGACAAAAGTCATAGCTTCTCTCAAATCCGGATCCATGGCCTTATATTCCTGGAAATAAGCTGATAGTGGCTCGTCCTTCTCTACCTTCCCTCCTGTACCTGTCTCCACTGGTCCTAAGAACTTTGGCATGGTAGATATAGGAATCTCACTATAGTCGTGAGGGCGGTTCTGAGGGTTGGTCCTGGAAGTGATCACCTCAACATGAGGTTTGTGTGTGTTTACCCTATCTTCCATCTGCCCTCTCTAGCTGCTCTCCCCCCTTTCTTCACCGTGCTTGCTCCCTAGAGCATAACCTATGATTCTGCCCATGAACTCTTGGGTCTCTCTCTGGCCCTCTGAAATGTCCTGTAAGGCTTTCATAAGCCCTCTGATCAAACCATCCTCTCTGTCCTCCGACAGATTTGCATTATTTCCTGGAGTGCCCTCCATGTCTTCTTCTCTGCCCTCTATGCTTATGTACCTCCTACGCCTATAAGTGATGTTATGCAGCCCTTCCTCAGTCATCAGTGTCTCCCACAGCTGGCCAAGATCATGCTCTGATACCACTGAAATATTCTAAGTTGGAAAAATTGGAAAAACCCCTTGAATTTGATGTTGGACTTTCGTCAAACAGGTTGCATGCCTTTGAGTTTATGGATGTAGGTGAAGATTTGATTGGACATCGATATGTTCCTTGATTTTGTTTGTTTTTTAGTGGTTTTCTGACCCCTTATGCCTCCCCAATGAAGTGCCAAAGGGGTTGTTTGGATATTAAACAAAACCCAAAAAATTATAATGAAAACATTCACATATTTGATGAGGAAAACAGTCAATCTCAGGCTAGTTTTATTAAATTTCAATGGTTGAGCTTATTACAATTAAGATGAGTGGAATACCTCTTCAAAAATGTGGACAAAGTCTGAAATATGGAACCTTAAACCACCCAAACACATACAGCAATGGAAGTGGCCAGAACTGACCACTCGATTTGATGGAAGGGGACGGCCCCTATGGTTAGCACGCACCACCAGTCGATAGGGAAGGTACCAACCGTCCACTCAGAAATACATGTCCCTGCTCACACAAGAAGAACCCTCCAGCAAAGGCCCCTACAGCTGCCACTTCGTCCCTTGCCTCCACACAGCACACAACTAAAGGGAGCACGCAGCAACAAGAAGGAATGCGTCCCTTATCTCCACACAGCACACAACCAAAGAGAGCACGCAACAACAAGAAGGAATGTGTCCCTTATCTCCACGCAGCACACAACCAAAGAGAGCATGCAGCAACAAGAAGGAATGCACCCAGCGCTAAGGGAAATGGAATATGATCAGCAGACAAGAATGATAGCCAGCAAAGCTCATGCCCCAGCCAATGGTTCCACGACTTGGATAGATGCAAACTCAGCCACAATTCACCATACGCAAAACAATAATAGATGATGCATCCATCTCAATGAGGAAATGCTCAAAACCTCCACTCATGCTAAGAGAATCATGCCCTCTTTCCGCTCAGATCAGAAAATGAAGTTGTCTCCAATAAACTTCTTCGAAAACACACGGCCAATACCTACATATGAGAACCCTGAATGGCTTCTCCAATTCCACGGCTTGGGAAGATAGTTTCACTGCCGAATCCGAGATTCCACGGCTAGGGCAGATAGTTTCACTGCCGAATCCGAGGTGCCGAATGGGTTTCCAGCTGAAACCCTCATTTGCTCACCGAGCTCTACTCCCAAACTCAATTTTTAAAATGAATAGTCGATAATCCTTTTCCCCCTTCAATTGTCCTTTTATTCATTCACTTGTCCTTTTCTCCGTTAAAATATTCATTTAATTATTAATTGGAGAGAAATACCCTCAAAGAGGGGTTTATTAATAATAAACTCACTTTTCCTAAGTTTTCACTTTATAATTCGAAAGTGACTTTACCAATATCGTTTCCCTAACTCGTCCGTCTAATGGTTTACGGGAAACTGTATAAACCATCACGGTATCCCGACTCCCTAGGAAAAACGCGACATTACAGACACTCTTCCTCTCTCTATATGTTGATGATGAGCTAATGAGCTTGATGGATTATTTATAACTATTCCTTGTAAGAAACCCACTTCTTTCTTCTTGAAACCACCTTAAAAATTTCTTGATACTGCTTCTTTATTTTGGAGTGGTTGAAATTCTTATGCAAAAAATACTTTCCAAAATTGGTTCTAATCATGACCCATATTAAGGAGGCGTTCCATGTGTACCACTACTCTGTCCTTTTTTTGGTGTCGATACTTGCAAATACTTGCACAAAGTTTTCCATACATTTCCAATAGGGTACTTCAACTTCTTGAGGTTTCTCCTTATCTCATCCAAATCTATATATATTTCATAAGAAGGTAGACATGTACCTTTCAAGATTAATCTAAGGGTGCATAATAGTACAAAGTCACCTGCCAACATATGATGTACATCTTTTCCCTTCAGGGATATTTCTAGCTTATTGAATATTCTATCATCATTTCTTCTTTCATCCAACAAATTCTGATATTTGTCCTCTGAAAACATATCTCCAACACCATCCCATATACTGGGCAACCCAAAATTGATTACCTCTTTGAATTTCCTCCTGAATGAAGATATTTCCCTTGCTAGTTCATGAAATTTATGCTCTATGTTATGCATTAGTTGCCTTTTAGCCAACACTCTTTTTGCTTCCATTACCAGAATATTCCTCTCTGATATATTTAAAGTCTTGATTTGATCCTTAGATCTACTATTCAAGAACTGAATTAACTTGTCGGCTACCTCAGGTTTACCTGACAATTATGTAGCTATAATATTGATCTCTTTATTCACTTCAACAATCAACTCATATTCTTCTTGCCTCAACTTAAATTGATCCCAACTCCTAGATATCAATCATGATATATGATCCCAAACTAAATGTTTGGCCCCCTTCAATGCTAACTTACTGGTAGCCCTCAAATTCATTTGTTCTAGTTCTTTCCCAACCCATTGCTTCACAGAACCAATTTGTTGCAAGAGTAATTACCTAATCTTGTCTCATTCCTGTAACTTTGTTATCTTAGTTGTACTGAATTTGATATTTTCTCTAAGTGAATTGATCTCAACCTCCTTTACACTCAAATCTGACATAACCTTGGCCAGGATTTCATAGTCATGTAGAAGTATAATTTGAGCTTTAGACTCCTTTTCTAACTGCATGGATTTTTATAGTTGCTCAGTTAGGGACTTGTTTTCTTCCTACAACCTTTCCATAGTTCATTGGATTTGAGTGAGAGATTGATACATATTTTTCTTCCCATCATAGTTTTCTTGGAGTTCAAGGGTCTTCACATGTTGAACTTCTGGGATGTTGAGCTTCTACTTAAGTATTATGATTTCATTGTCTTTTTTGCTCAGAAGATCCTCCATCACCTTAGGATTATTAGGATCAAAACTCATAAATATGATATTCTTCTCAAGGTATACTATCTGAATGGACTTTTCACTTATTTATTTATTTTCGTGCCTTAATTTCTTATCGATCTTCCAAGCCAATTATTTTATCTCTCTCGCTTGTAGAGGCTAGAAATACTCCCTTGTACATCATTTCACTGGTTTGTTTGTGTAATTCTCACATATCTCTAGGTTGAACATTTTCCAAAGGTACTTTGAACATAGTGAACTCATAGTATGCAATTATATGAGGCCTTGGCACTTTTGATTGTAGTATTTCCAATTGTTGGAATATTGAGAGGGGGGAGGTGAATCAGTATGAGCACTTTTTACCACTTGTAACCACAATATATAATATTTAACTTTATCAACAGTAACAATATATTATCAATGTATCATCGATATATCATGAGCATATAAACATAATTGAGAATCACATCAACAACATCACATCAAGTACCAAGTACACCAGGATTTACGTGGAAACCTAAACAGGATAAAACCACAAAATGATTTCTTATATATAAAAGAATACATTCATTGGAAGAACTAACTTCCCAATTCTCCAACTGCAATTGGAAGGAGGCTATGACCCCCTATTTATAGGTTTTAATATGAAGGAAGCTACAACTCCCAAAATTCTCTAGCTCTAACTAGAAAGAGGCTACAATCCTCTGATTCTCAGGATCCAACCTGAAGGAAGCTCCAACTCCCTGAGTTCTTCAACACCAATCGGAAGGAGGATACAACTCCCTTTCCTTTCCCCTTCTTGCCACCTTAAAATATAAGTGTAGACCAAATGTCACTACCACAATCACTGCCACTGTCATTGTATCCAACCTATCACTGTCAACCTATCCAACCTGTCATTTTTACTGATACTCAACCAAATACTCTCACATGGATCATATACCAAGGACACCTCTCAATTATATGTCCAACATCACCAACACATGCCTCTACCAAGCATGTACCAAGATCACCAACATACCATATCAAGATATGTTTCTCAACCATGTACCAAAGAATGTACCAAAATATCAACCTATACCATACCAAACATCAACCATGTACCACAACCTGTACCACACCAAGTGCATCAACCCTGCACGAACAATTGTACCAAATCGTGCATCAACAATGCACCACACATGTACCAAACCATGCATCAACCATGAACCAACCCCTGTACAAAACCGTGCATCAACCATGCACCACAAATGTACCAAACCGTGCATCAACCATGCACCATAACCCGTATCAAATGCCTCAACTATCAACCATGTATATCAACACCATACCAAGTACCAATCCTGTGACCTGTAGTTGAATTTTTGTACTATAACACTGACTTGTAACTCTTCCACAACCTTAAGCATCATGGTACCAAAATGTCCCCCAAATTTTCCTTAGCCTCATGGGACTAAAACTCGCTGTCATGCGGGGCCTCGCGTAACGTCCCTTAGGCAACTCGTGGGGGTTCCTCGCATGACACCCACAAGATGACCTGTGAGGGCCTGCTAAATTAGGGTTACACATAAACCCTATCACTATGCAGCGCTGAAACTTTTTATATTTCCTCGTACTTTCTCTGCTAACTTAGACTTGTTGTTAGATTCCCCAATAGACCAAAATACTAGAGCATAACATTATCACTAGATAGATATTCAATGTAAGTGTGTGTCAAATGAATGTCTCATGATGTGTATTTATACTTTTGCTAGGTAACCTCTTTCCTTATTCTTGGGGATTCTTGACTTTCTTGTTACAACCACTTTACCCATTCATTATTTGACTTGTGACTTCTTAGGGGCTTCTTAACCATTCTTTGAGGCTTCCAACTTCACAAGGCCATATCTCCCTAACCATGAGGAACCATGTGGTGTACCACCAATCATCGGAAATGACACGACAAATACTATCCATATATGAGTGTCTTACTTGCATTTACATTGTCCTTCATGTTCATATTCCTCAACCAAATTTGAGTACCATAACCAAACCTCTGGGGCATCATGTAGACTTCATCAAATTCACCCATCACATATGCTGACATAAAACACTCCATCAATGAAAACTAACTCACCATCAATATCAACCACATTTCTAAGGCTTCCATACTTCTCCAAGGGTTGACATCAGTGACAACCAAGTGTCCAAACCAACTGTCCATACCAACTGTCCAACAATATCCCCCTTTGACATTGATGGAAACACCAACATTGATGAAAACACTAATGGAAACAATGATGCTCCCCCTGTGACCATTTCTCCTCATCAATGTTTCTCACTCTCCCCCTTTAACATCAATGGAAAATGGTTTCTCTCCTTGGGGATGCTCCCCCTATCTTCATGCATCTGTTCTCTCTCTCTGTTTCCATTCCTTTGTTCTTTCTATTCACATGTTTCTCTCCTCATGTTCCTCTCCAAGTTCTTCTTCTCTTTTGATAGCAAATGGTGACTCCTCTTGAAAGTATACCTTCTCTAAAAAATCCTTCAATGACATCATGCCCTTGAATATTCTTATATTTCTCTTTATCTCCCTTTGACATGATGGGAAAAAGGGTAACTCCCCCTATTTGTATGCTATTGATATTCCTTTTTGAATCTCTTGATGATTTTTCTTCCCTTGACTTCTCTGCAAGGTGTCATGTAGATCAATGTAGGGCTACCTGTAAGTCTTTCCTCTCTTCCAGTGCTTGCTAATTTTCCATTGGTGCTTCATCTTGTAACTCTCTGACATATATAAAAATCATTCATTATTTGATTTCATCATTCACTTGTCATGTTCACTTGACCATATTGTTCAATGTTTTTCTTTTGATGATTTAGCTTCTGCTGACTATTTCTCTTTACTCGCTTTATTGTGCCTTTTACTTCTTGCCTTTCTGTGACCAACTAATTCCATTGATTCCAATTGTAGATGAACTACTATGTATCTTCACTTACCCATGTTATTTGTACCTTCTAAGTATCCATATTTTTCCATATGTCGCAAACTGTCCATAACTTTGCTATTCAACTATCCACAATATTGATCCATCTATCACTGAACTATCATAAAGGCTTCATGACTGCAACAAAACATCTCATATTCATGTTTCTTCAAAAGGAATCAAATGTGTCCATTGGTCTTATTCATGTACAAATAAACTTTTGCATGTCTGGAACAACTTGTATTGAAGACATCCCTGCTTGAATACATACATGGAATACAATCATAAATGTCTACCTCTGTAACTACCAACTGATACATGTGTGAGAATAATACTTCTCAATCGATCAATCTATCACTATGTACTTATGTTATCTGACTGCTCTAAATATGTCTTTGCAGATACCTCAAAATACTCGAAGGATGGTTCTCTAATATGTAGTAGCTACTGCACTAACTCCCCCTGGTCCAATATTCATATTTACTGGGAGTATCCAAGCTAGATGGCTCATAAAAATACTCTCTTTGATGTAGAGTAATATTCCTCTTCTTCTGCCCGCACGGGTGTAGACGGATTGGCAAGTGCCCTGTAAATGGAAGGAAAATTGTAAAATGAAGTCTCATGTTCGATTCTCACCCGGATTTACTCGTGCGCCATTCTTGCGGGCTGGGTGGTTGCACCTGGGGTTATAGTGGTAGCCGACGGGGATCGACCCCGTGTCACGCCAGTACAAGAACCGCGATTTTCCGATTCCCCCAGTAAAAAATAAATNAATATATATATATATATATATATATATATATATATATATATATATATATATATATATATATATATATATATATATATATATATTCCTCTTCTTCTGCATATTCATCATCTCTCTGAACTCTAACTTCTTCCCTTTTTCCTGTGGATTGATCTTGCACTAGAATTCCTAGAAGTACAATCTCTTGGGCATGTTCTTTATTCACTTTTTGTTCTTTTCTTTCTTGCATTACTGCAAATCCCGTGATCTATGAGACTTGGTCTTTATTCACATGTTCTTGTTTTTCATTTCTTCTCCAAACCTTCATGTATCTAACACCTTCATTTTTTTCTATAGATTTTTCTTGATCTTGTACTATTTCCAATCTTGAGAGTATGAGTTATGGGTGTCCTTCATTCATATGTTCTTGTTTTACTTGTTCTTGTTCTCTTTTCCAAACCTTCTTATATCTTATATCAGTATTCCTTTTCATAGAAGTATCCATCATGCTTCTACAATCACGAGCTATGTGACCATAATTGTGGCATTTGTAACACTCAATATTGTGTGGGGCCACATAACCATTTCTTGCTTGAACATTTCTTCCATAATCCTTGAAATTTGCAACTTTATGTCCAAAGTTAGTACAATAAAAACAATGACCATAAAAGAAATTTAAATACCTGGGAGTGAATGATGTTCTTTTTGGTGTAGTCTTTATGAATTTCTGCCTTGATTGATCATGATCATGATTGAAGCTTATTTGTGGCTTGAATGTGGAGGGTCTTCTTGAAGATGTACCTCTATCATTTTTATTTGTTTTTGGCCAACCATAATTCCTTCCTTTGATTATTTCTGCATAACTCTTACTATTTTCTTTATTCTTCTTTTCTGGCAACCTGGAGTGCTTCTTCAACATTATCTACTAGTGATGTGGATGTTTGTGTCTCTTCAATGTTCTTGTTGAGATTGACTATTTTGATTCTCAATGTGACAAGTTCTTCTTCAAGCTTCTCAACCTCTTCTTATTTCTTCATCATATGAATCTTCATGACTTCTTATGTTCTCTTTGATTCTTCAAATTGGATATTCAAAGAGATGATTTCATTTTCAAGTCTTCTTTCTTCCTAACCAAATTCTGCTTCAAGTTGATTTAATTCCTCAATTCTTTCCTTGAGATGATCTTCCAAAATATTTTCTCTTTTCTCTGCTTTCTTTCTTTCTTCTTCCAAACACTGCTTCTCTTCCATTTATTCATTTATTAGTGCTTCTATCTCAGCTTCAAAACACTTATTTTCTTCCATCTTACCTTTGTATGTTTCTTCAATCTTGTTGGATTCTTCTAGCTAAGCTTTTAGATTCACAATGACTTGTTGGGATTTTTCGAAACTTTTTTTAGAATTCTTCTTGACTAATTGTTCCTTAAGATACTTGTTTTTATTCCTTTATCTTTTCAATTCATATAAGGCACTGATTAATTATGCTTCAAGATCTAATGTTCCTTCTTCATAATCTTCTTCTTCACAATTTGTCTGACATGATGATTATCTTTCTTCTTGTTATGTACACAAACTTTCTTTAATAGGATCTGACTCTATGATGGGAGATTCCTTGGAATATATATTATGTAGCTTGTCCCAAAGTTCTTTGGCCGATGAACATTTTCCCACTTTCTCTCTCACCAAATCATGTAATCCTTCCCAGATGAAATCCATTGCTATTTTGTTGTTTCTTTTTAATTCCTTCTTGGATGCAGTCTTTGTCTTATTTGTAGCGATGTATCCTGTAACAACTAATTTCCAAACATCATATCCATGTGCATGTAAAAATACTTTCGTTCTTTTTCTTTATATCTCATAGTCCAGACCATTCTAACCATTGAATATTGGTGCTCCATTCTCAATGCAGTCCATGATCTTCCTTCCAGTGGTTAAACTGATTTCTTGAAGGACTTTCTATGAAACCAATTGCTAAAATACTTAGAGGGGGGTGAATAAGTATGAGCAATTTTACCACTTGTAACCACAATATATAATCTTTAAATTTATCAGCAATATATCATCAATGTATCATCAATATATCATGAGCATATAAACAAAAGAAACATCACATTAACAACATCACATCAAGTACGTAGTACACCAGAATTTACGTGAAAACCCAAACGAGAGAAAACCATAAATTTGTTTCTTATATATCAAAGAATACATTCATTAGAAGAACCAACTTCCCAATTCTCCAATTTCTACTTGAAGGAGGCGATGACCCCCTATTTAAATGATATAACCCCATGATTCTCTGGCTCCAACCTAAAGGAAGCACTAACTCCCTAATTTCTCCGACACCAACCAAAAGGAGGATACACCCCCATTTCCTTGCCCTGTACTATCGCCCTGAAATATAAGTGTAGACCAATTGTCACTACCATTGTCACTACCACTGTCACTGTATCCAACCTGTCACTTTCAACATATCACTATCAACCTGTCATTGTATCCAACCTGTCACTATATCCAACCTATCACTATCAACCTATCACATCAACCTGTCCAACATGTCATTGTCACTGATACTCAACCAGATCCTATCACATGGATCATATACCAAGGAAACCTCTCAACTAGATGTCCAACATCACCAACACATGCCTCTACCAAGAATGTACCAATATTACCAACATAATATCGCAAGATATGTGTCTCAACCATGTACCAAACCATCAAAATGTACCATACCAAACATCAATTGTGTACCACAACCTATACCATGCCAAGTGCATCAACCATGCACCAACACTTGTACCAAACCATGCATCAACCATGCACCATAACCCGTATAATATGCCTCAACCATCAATCATATATTTATACATCATACCAAGTACCAATCATGTGACTTGTAGCTAATATGTTGTACTATAGCACTGACTTGTAACTCTTCCATAGCCTTCAACAGCTTGGTACCAACATTTCCCCCAAATTTTCCTTAGCCTCGTGGGACTAAGACTCCCTGTCAAGCGAGGCCTCTCATGACGTCACTTAGGTAACCCGCAGGTGTGCCTCACATGACACCCTCAAGCTAACCCACGAGGGCTTTCCAATTTAGGGTTACATAGAAACCCCAACACTTTGCAGCTCTGAAACTTTCTCTCTTTCCTCACACTTTCTCCACTGCCTCAGATTTGTCGTCAGATTCACCAATAGACCAAAATAATAGACCATAACATTCTCACAAGATAGATATTCAATGTAAGTGTGTTTCAAATGAATGTCTCATGATATGTATTTATACTTTTGTTAGGTAACCTCTTTCCTTATTCTTAGGGCTTCTTGACTTTCTTGTTACAACCACTTTACCCATTCATTAATTGACTTGTAATTTCTTAGGGGATTCTTAACCATTCTTCGGGGCTTCCAAATTCACAAGACCATATCTCCCTAACCGTAAGGAACCACGTGACGTGCCATCTATCACCATAAAAGACATGACAAAGACTATCTATCTATGAGTGTCTTACCTGCATTTACACTATCCTTCATGTCCATATTCCTCAACCAAATTTGGGTACCATAACCACACCTTTGAGGCTTCATGTAGAATTCATAAAATGCACCCATCACATCTGTTGAAATCAATCACTCCATCAATGACAACTAAATCACCATCAATCTCGACCACATATCTAGGGCTTTCAGACTTTTCCAAGGGTTGACATCAATCTCCAAGGGTTGATATCAATGACAACCAACTTTCCAACAATATCCCCCATTGACATTGATGGAAATACCAACATTGATGGAAACACTAATAGAAACATGGATTCTCTAACACTCGTGCTCCCCCTATGACCATTTATCCTCATCAATTTTTCTCACCCTCTCCCTTTGACATCAATGACAAAGGGTTTCTCTCCTTGGGATTGCTCCCCCTTTCTTCATGCATCTATTCTCTCTCTTTATTTCCATTCCTTTGTTCTTTCTCTTCACATGTTTCTCTCCTCATGTTCCTCTCCAAGTTATTCTTCTCTTTTGATATCAAAGAGTGACTCCTTCTGAAATTATACCTTCTCTAAACAATCCTTCTCCGACTCCATGTTCTTGATTCTTCTGATCTTTCTCTTTCTCTCCCTTTGAAATCATGGGAGAAAGGATAACTCCCCACATTGGTATGTATCCCCCTTTATGTAAGCTACTGGTCTTTCTTTCTGAATCTCTTTATGATTTCTCTTCCTTTGACTTCTCTACAAGGTGTCGGTATATCAATGAAGGGATACTTGTAAGTCTTTCCTCTCTTCCAGTGTTTTCTTATCATCCATTGGTGCTTCCTCTTATAAATATTTGAAATATATAAAAATAATTCATTACTTGATTTCATCATTCACTTTTCATATTCACTTCACCATATTGTTCAATGTTTTCTTATGGAAATTTAGCTTCTGCTGACTATTTCTCTTTCCCTGTTCTGGTGTGCCTTTTACTGCTTTCCTTTCTTGGACCAACTGATTCCAATTTATTCCATTGATTCCAATTGTAGATACACTATTATGTATCTTCCCTTACCTATGTTATTTGTACCTTCTAAGTATCCATCTTCATCCATATGTCTCAAAATTTCCATAACTTTTCTACTCAATCATCCACAATGTTAACCCATCTATTACTGAACTATCATGCAGGATTCATAGCTGCAACTGATCATCACATATTATTGTTTCTTCAGAATGAATTAAATGTGTCCATTGGTATTCTCTATATGAAAATCAACCTATGCATGTTTGGAACAACCTATACTGAGTATATCTCTGCTTGAAAACATACATGGAATAAAATCATAAACTTCTTCCTGTGAAACTTCCAACTGATACCTATGTGGGAATACTACTTCTTAATAGATCAATTTGTCACTCTGTACTAATGTTATCTAACTTCTCTTAATCTATCTTTGCAAATACCTCAAACTTCTTGAAGGATGGTTCTCTAGTCTGTAGTAGCTACTACACGGACTCCCCCTATTCAATATTCATATTTACTGGGAGTCTCCAAACCAAATGGCTCAGAAAAATACCCACTCTTATGCATAGTAATATTCCTCTTCATTTGTAGACTCATCATCTCTTTGAAATCTCACTTCTTCTCTTTTTCTCGTGGATTGAACTTGCACTACAATTCCTGAAAGTACAATCTCTTGGACATGTTCTTTATTCACTTGTTCTTCTATCCTTTCTCGCATTACTGCAAATCCTGTGATCTCTAGGACTTGGTTTTTATTCACATTTTCTTCTTGTTTTTCATTCTTCTCCAAACCTTCCTGTCTCTGACACCTTCCTTTTTTCCTGTATATTTTTCTTGATCTTGTACTATTTCCAATCTTGAGAGTATGCCTTATGGGTGTCCTTCATTCATTTGTTCTTCTTTTACATGTTCTTGTTTTCTTTTCCAAACCTTCTTATATATAATATCAATGTTCCTCTTCATAGAATTATCCATCATGCTTCTACAATCACGAGCTATGTGACCATAATTGTGGCATTTGTAACACTCAATATTGTGTCAGGCCACATAATCATTTCTTGCTTGAACATTTCTTCCATGAGCCCTGCAACTTTCAACTTTATGTCCAAAGTTAGCACAATGAAAACAATGACCATAAAATAAATTTACATACCTGAGAGTGAATGATATTCTTTGTGGTGTAGTCCTTTTAAATTCCTTCATTGGTTGATCATGATCATGATTTAATTTTCTTTGTGGTTTGAATATGGAGGGTCTTCCTCAAGATGTATCTCTATCATTTTTCTTTGATTCTGGCTTACCATGACTCCTTTCTTTGAGTAATTCTACATAACTCTTACTCTTTTCTTCATTCTTCTTTTCTGGAAACCTGGAGTGCTTTTTCTCAACATTCTCTACTGATGATGTGGATGATTATGTCTCTTAAATGTTCTTGCTGAGCTTGACCATTTTGGATCTCAATGTGACAACTTCTTATTCAAGCTTCTCAACCTCTTATTCTTTCTTCATCATATGAATCTTCATGACTTATTATGTCTGCTTTGTTTCTTCAAGTTGGATATTCAAGGAGATGATTTCATTTTCAAGTCTTCTTTCTTGTTGACCAAATTTTGTTTCAAGTTGATTTAATACCTCAGTTCTTTCCTTAAGATGATCTGTCAAAATATTTTCTCTTTTCTCTGCTTCCTTTCTTTCGGCTTCCAAACACTGCTTCTCTTCCATTGCTTCATTTATTAGTGCCTCTATCTCAGCTTCCAAACACTCATTTTCTTCCATATTGCCTTTGTATGCTTATTCTATCTTTTTGGCTTCTTCTAACTGAGCTTTTAGATTCATGATGACTTGCTGGGATTTTTCGGAACTTTCTTGAGAATGATTCTTGACTAATTTTTCCTTAATATACCTATTTTTCTTCCTTTCTTTTGTCAATTCATCTAAGCCATTGATTAATTCCACTTCAAGGTCTACTCTTCCTTCTTCACAATCTATCTAACATCATGAGTATCTTTCTTATTGTTGTGTACCCGCACTTTCTTTAATAGGATCACTACAAAAGAACAGGAAATTAGCGCCTAAAATAACATTGGAATTTAGTGTATTTCAATTCACAAATTGGACACCTTTTCCACCGCAAAATTGGGTAAAATATGGATTGTTTATAATAGCGCCAGATTTAGCACCATAATTAGCACCGGGAAAATAGCACCAGGTTTAGCACCATAATTAGCATCGGGAAAATAGTGCCAGGTTTAGCACCATAAATAGCACCAGGTTTAGCACTAAAAATAGCACTAGGAATAGCACCATAAGTAGCGCCAGATTTAGCACGATAAATAGTGTCAGGAGTAGCACAAGATGTTGCTTCCACTTTTGCTTCTGATATGCCTTCCAATTTTTCTTCCAGATTGGCTTCTGGATTGGATTCCAGTTTTACGTCTAGTTTTCCTTCTGATATGGTTTCCAATTTTTCTTTTGGTTTGGATTTCTGTTTTATGTCTAGTTTTGCTTCCAGTTTTTATTCTCATTTTGTTTCCCATTTTTCTTCCAGTTTTGCTTCTTGTGTGGCTTCCATTGTTTCTTCCTTTTTTCTTCTAAAAATGCTTCTTGTTTTTCTTACAATTATTAATATAATATGTTTTATTTTAATTTAATTAGTTAAATATATCATGTCTCTTAAATAACTTACATGATTATACAATAATTCATATAAATGCATTTGAAATATTTTATAGGATAACATTTATAAATAATTTTTAGGGAAACGAAAATCCATACAAATTAACAACATTATTATACTTATTAAATCTCCATCAAAATAGAATATACAACATCCAGTATATATAAAATAACAAGATAATTATTATAACATGATCATCATCTATAATTAAAACAAGTGAGTCAAATATCTATAATTTAAGTGAATTTGACAACATCCATCACAAGCAGTAAATCAAAACCATCATACGTAATAAATATGCATCCAGAAATCATCAACCACTTTCAATATATAAAAATTGATGAGTCAATACTGATAAGATCATCATCATATATAACTAAAACAAATGAAAGTCAATAACATGTGAAAATGATACGTGTCCAACAGTTGACATAAGTCAAAATGATACATCATGTACTAATGATATAAATAAAAATGATAAATTATGTAAGACAAAATGATACAAGTCAATATGATATGTCATGTCCAAATAATATAAGTCAAAATGATACAACTCAATAATATGGTACCGATGGCCGTGAAAATGATACATATGATAGTAACCATGAAAAGAGGCATTATAACAATATATAAAAAATGATCCATAATGCAGTCTATATGATCATGAATGTCATTGGTTGTTACCAACAACTGTCTCATCATCATCATCACCATTGTGATCATCATCATTGTCATTTGCATCGACATCGACCTCATTGTCATCTATATATGTGTCATCATGAGCATCATTTTCCATCTTAGCATCAGACCCAACATGATCAGGATCTATTTGATGAGGATCATCTCGATCTTCTGGAAGATCATTGTTCTGCAAAAAAAAAAACATTTAGAATGAAAAGTTATTATTTATTTCATGCAATAATTAATTTCTCTGTTATATATCTAATATTTCAACATATGAAATAAAACAATAATCATATTACATCATATCAAAGTGCACATACGATAATAAAAATTCAAATAAGTTACAGATAAGATGTCATTCCAATGATGTAAAACATGCAACAATTCCAATAAACATTGGTAAAGATCATAATTTGTTTTTTATACATTGTAACTATCAACTATAAATTCTATTACATAACCTTAAGTGTGAACCCTCTCCATTTTTTCCTATATATGATTATGTTTTCCTATAAAATCCTTTGAGAGTTAACTGGTCTATATATCTTCTTCTCTTATATTTCACAAATGAATATTTTTCTAGGACATTTTGACATTGTAATATGCTTCAAAGGTCCTTTGAGAATTAACTAGTTTATAGGTAATTATGAAGATTCTCTCGATACCTATTCAACTAGACCACATCCAAATGGCAATCCTTCCAAAGAAAAACTTCAATACATCAATCCCTAAAGGGATGCAAATTATGATAGAAATGTAATAAAAGGTGTCAAGGGGTATTTCATTGCCTTGTCTTGCCATGCCTTGCCATTCCATGTCCTACCTTTCCTTGCCATGCCATGGCTTTCCTTTGCATGCATTTCCTTTGAATCACGTGCATTTCAAACAACGAATTGTCCAATACATTTGTATAACAAATATTTTGTAAACATATGAATAATCCAAACAATACATGAACCAAGATTGGTCAATTGCATGAAATCAATCTCATTCATCGGAACTCCATACACATTTACAACATATATGGGCCAAAATTTGTTGCTGAAAGCTTTTATTAATAATCAAATTACATTACAGAGATGGAAGTTGGATCAATTACAATGGACAAGAAAGAGAGATGGGAGTTACAACCTAATACAACAAAACATCATTGAATCCCTATCAACCTCATGGATTCCCTCTCCTAATCTGTCTTTCTGTTGGAGTTGGATTGGTTCTTTAATTTGAGGTTTAGACACTCTTCCTCTCTCTATATGTTGATGATGAGCTAATGAGATTGATGGATTATTTATAACTATTCCTTGTAAGAAACCCACTTCTTTCTTCTTGAAACCACCTTAAAAAATTCTTGATACTGCTTCTTTATTTTAGAGTGGTTGAGATTCTTACGAAAAAAATACTTTCCAAAATTGGTTCTAATCATGACCCATATTAAGGAGGCGTTCCATGTGTACCACTACTCTGTCCTTTTTTGGTGTCGATACTTGCAAATACTTGCACAAATTTTTCCATACATTTCCAATAGGGTACTTCAACTTCTTGAGGTTTCTCCTTATCTCGTCCAAATCTATATATATTTCATAAGAAGGTAGACATATACCTTCCAAGATTAATATGAGGGTGCATAACAGTACAAAGTCACCTGCCAACATATGATGTACATCTTGTCCCTTCAGGGATATTTCTATCTTATTGAATCTTCTATCATCATTTCTTCTTTCATCCAACGACTTCTGATATTCGTCCTCTGAAAACATATCTCCAGCACAATCCCATATACTAGGCAACCCAAAATTGATTACCTCTTTGAATTTCCTCATGAATGAAGATATTTCCCTTGCCAGTTCATGAAATTTATGCTCTATGTTATGCATTAGTTGCCTTTTAGCCAACACTCTTTTCACTTCCATTACCAGACTATTCCTTCCTGATATATTTGAAGTCTTGATTTGATCCTTGGATCTACTATTCAAGAACTGAATTAACTCGTCGACTACCTCAGGTTTACCTGACAATTATGTAGCTATAATATTGATCTCTTTATTGACTTCAACAATCAACTCATATTCTTCTTGCCTCAACTTAAATTGATCCCAATTCCTAGATATCAATGATGATATCTTATCCCAAACTAAATGTTTGGCCCCCTTCAATGCTAACTTACCGGTAGCCCTCAAATTCATTTGTTCTAGTTCTTGCTGAACCCGTTGCTTCACATAACCAATTTGTTGCAAGAGTAATTACCTAATCTTGTCTCATTCATGTAACTCTGTTATCTTAGTTGTACTAAATTTGATATTTTCTCTGAGTGAATTGATCTCAACCTCCTTTACACTCAAATCTGACATAACCTTGGCCAGGATTTCATAGTCATGTAGAGGTATAATTTGAGCTTTAGACTCCTTTTCTAACTGCATGGATTTTTCTAGTTGCTCGGTTAGGGACTTGTTTTCTTCCTACAACCTTTCCATAGTTCATTGGATTTGAGTGAGAGACTGATACATATTTTCCTTCTAATCATAGTTGTCTTGGATTTAAAGGGTCTTCACATGTTGAACTTCTGGGATGTTGAGCTTCTACTTAAGTATTATGATTTCATTGTATTTTTTGCTCAGAAGATCCTCCATCACCTTAGGATTATTAGGATCAAAACTCATAACTACAATATTCTTCTCAAGGTATACTATCTGAATGGACTTTTCATTTATTTTTGTTTTCTCATGCCTTAATTTCTTATCAATCTTCCAAGCCAATTATTTTATCTCTCACTTGTAGAGGCTAGAAATACTCCCTTGTACATCATTTCACTAGTTTGTTTGTGTAATTCACACATATCTCTAGGTTGAACATTTTCCAAAGGTACTTTGAACACAGTGAACTCATAGTATGCAATTATATGAGGCCTTGGCACTTTTGATTGTAGTACTTCCAATTGTTGGAATATTGAGAGGGGGGAGGTGAATCAGTATGAGCACTTTTTACCACTTGTAACCACAATATATAATCTTTAACTTTATCAACAATATATCATCAATGTATCATCAATATATCATCATTATATCATGAGCATATAAACATAAGGAGAATCACATCAACAACATCACATCAAGTACCAAGTACACCAGGATTTACGTGGAAACCTAAACAGGATAAAACCACAAAATGATTTATTATATATCAAAGAATACATTCATTGGAAGAACCAACTTCCCAATTCTCCAACTGCAACTAGGAGGCTATGACCCCCTATTTATAGGATTTAATCTGAAGGAAGCTACAACTCCCAAAATTCTCTAGCTCAGACTAGAAAGAGGCTACAATCCCTTGATTCTCAGGATCCAACCTAAAGGAATCTCCAACTCCCCGAGTTATTCAACACCAATCGGAAGGAGGCTACAACCCCCTTTCCTTGCCCCTTCTCGCCGCCCTAAAATATAAGTGTAGACCAAATGTCACTACCATAATCACTGCCACTATCACTGTAAACCTATCCAACCTGTTAGTTTTACTGATACTCAACCAAATACTCTCACATGGATCATATACCAAGGACACCTCTCAACTATATGTCCAACATCACCAACACATGCCTCTACCAAGCATGTACCAAGATCACCAACATACCATATCAAGATATGTTTCTCAACCATGTACCAAAGAATGTACCAAAACATCAACCTATACCATACCAAACATTAACCGTGTACCACAACCTGTACCACACCAAGTGCATCAACCCTGCACCAAACCGTGCATCAACAATACACCACACATGTACCAAACCATGCATCAACCATGAACCAACCCCTGTACAAAACCTTGCATCAACCATGCACCACAAATGTACCAAATCGTGCATCAACCATGCACCATAACCTGTATCATATGCCTCAACTATCAACCATGTATATCAACACCATACCAAGTACTAATCCTGTGACCTGTAGTTGAATTTTTGTACTATAACACTGACATGTAACTCTTCCATAACCTTAAGCATCATGGTACCAACATTTCCCCCAAATTTTCCTTAAACTCGTGGGACTAAGACTCCCTGTCATGTGGGGCCTCGCGTGACGTCACTTAGGCAACTCGCGGGGGTTCCTCGCGTGACACCCACAAGATGACCCGTGAGGGCCTACATATGAATTTGGTTGCATCTCAATGTTTTTACCTTATTGGTTACATCATATAGGTTATAAACAAGGATCTCCTCCACTCCCCATTTTTTTGTATTATTTCATCGATGAACCCAATATGCTTTTTGGTCCTACAATCTATTGAAACAGATCTTAAAATCTTTTATCCTTAAGGCCTAGATTTTTATTTTTTGTGTTTTTTGGGTTTCAGCTTTCTTAAAATAAGAGTTTCGTCATTTCTAAATTCGCGATACCTTTTTATCGATTATTTTTGGATAACGAATGGAAAAAAGTTTGCAAAAATATAAGTTTTCCAACGCTCTTTTGAAAAAATTATTTAAAACGGATTGTAATTTTAAATTTGCGATTTTTTAATTTAAACATCAAAGAAATCGGGATTCGGGGTTTTCTACAAACAGATGATTGATGCATATTGAATCATGAAACCCCGAGCCCCGATTTTCCGATACGTTTAAATCTTAATTAAAATACGAATTAATTAATTCTCTTTTAAGAAAGTTTAAGAGTTAGGAAAATCATGTCGCGATTTCGGGTTTCGGGTTACAGTGAGATCATATCTCCTGTCATCATGTTTCCTGAAATCCCGAACTGTGAAAACCCGATCAGCAGTTCACTTTAAATCAAACTATTTTTGCTTCGGTCCAAATTGTGATTAGTAAGTTAATTAAAATGAATTAAGTCCGGTTTAAAAACGGGGCAAACCGTCGCAATTTCGCGATTTCGGGGATCGAACTTCATTGGTAACATACTTCTTGACATCAGGATTTCTGAAATCCCGATAGCGTCTAATCTCAATTAATTAATGTGATAAAAAAACGTTTAAATCTTAATTAAAACATCGCGATTTTGCGATTTCGGCGATCGGGCTTTTTTGACGACATGCCTTTCGACATCAAGATTTCCAAAACCCCGAAAAGTGATGTTTTCAGATTTAATCTATAATTAACACTAATAAATCTTCTTTCTAAAACAGGTTTAAATGTAATCTTTCTTTAAGTGTTCATTAATGCTTCGTTTTCCGATTAAGTAAGTTTCTCGTTTTATTTGAAAAACCGAGAACTCCTAAGTACGGACATTAAATGCATATCTCCGAAAAATATCTTCTGCATTAAGAGCTTTAAATTCGTGACAACTGTGCAAATCTTATCATTTTTTTAAAAAGTATTCAAACTAAACATTCGAACCTCTGTATTTTCATTTTAAGCTAAGCTTATTCATCCACTTTCTGTGACAGGTTTTCAAATCAAACGTAGAGCCATGGAACCTAAAAAGGCACCGAAGAAAAACGAAGACACACAGAAAGGTGATATTATCTCTGATACTACTCCACACGCCATAAACTCCATCAATCATGGACTCAAATTTCCGAATTGCTGGAGTACGAGCTAAAGAATGCTGACCCTGATTCTGAAAATCATCTCCGAGACATTGCTGAGTCTGAGCTTCATAAGGTTGTTGCGCGTCCGAGGCTGGTGGCATATACTGATATGATTGGCTAGGCTCTGGATAAGGTAGATATCCCAACAAGGAGCATTCAGAACGAGCAAGGAGCTATCGTCGGCTCATTCATGCCTGAGCACACTCAAGTAATGTATAAACTCTCGCCGAATCATAAACATACTTTTAATGCTGAATTTTTAGCTGAGTTTCAGAGAAAGGAATGTATTGAGGCAGACCAGACATATCCCGACATGATTAGAGGATGGGCGAGGTCTGAAGCAAAGTTTAGGGCTGATACTCATGGGATTTATGCTACAGTCTCCTTAAACGAATATATGGTTTAAATAGCCATTATGTTATGCAGACTTTTCAAGAGAAAAGATGCCTGTCACTTTCATGCAGACTGGGTACCCTTCTTAGAGGAAACTTCAGAAGAAAATGGTTTTAACTGGCATAAAATTTTGTCGGATAACCTAACCCAAGAAATTTTAAATTACAAAGCAGCCAAGTCAAAGGGACAACCAGTGTCTTTTTATATGTCTGCATACATTATGGATGCAATCTGTTTTATGACTCCCTTTCCATTAATGAATTGGAGTTGGAGCATTTCCTGCCCAGATCCTATTCATAAATATCACTCGGCCCTTTAGGAAGAAAATGCTAAAGAGGCATTGTACGAGGTTTTTCATTTTGTCATTATTCCTATGCACAAATTATTTTTTGGATGCGAACCCCCTCGCATTTCTGATGCAGTCATAGAAAGTCTTAAATCAGTTGCCGACTGATTTTTTGAGGAAAAATTTTCCTATATTAGGGTTTATGGCTGTTCCATTCCCCCCCACGCACTCCCAAAATTCCTACCAGACAGATTGGTGTGCAGAGAAGTAGCTCATCAAATAGCCAAGGGCGGTGTTGGATTGGAATTAAAAGCACTTCAGAAAAAAGCATGGCCATCTTTCCCTGTTCATATTGGAAAATTTCCTTTATCAAATTTAGGCCATTCTAAGGTAGAGGTTGAGTCATTGGAAGAAGTGAAGTTAGTAAATATTGAGCACAGAAAATATGACCCCTACCAAATAATAAGTAGGCATTACATACATTGTAATCTAAAGTCATATGAACATGAAGTATCTATTTATGATGATATTTTTAAAGATGTTAAGTCTTATGAAGAAGTGTTGAACAGAGTCCAGGCCTTGCCACCTAACTCACAGAATGGATTCACATATTTTCAAAGCCATAGGCGAAGCTGCCTACCTAAGAGTTTACATGGTGAAATTTCGACCCCATCGTCAGAACAACAAGAACCCCCTCCAGGGTTTGAAACTAATACTTAGGGTAAAGCAAATGACAAAGGTAAGTTGAAGAATACTGAGATACCTTCCCAAGACGCAGAGGGTTCTCAAGCAAAAGAATCGGGAATGGATAAGGGAAAAGAGCCAGAAACAATTCCAGAAATCATGAAGAATGTTCCAGAAAAAATAGGAGGAACAGCTTCAACAGAACTTAGTAGTCCTATCACCCCTTTAACTCCATTATAGTCGACTTTCGGAACCCCCCATGAAGGAGTTTTATATGTCAGTGATCTAGATCCAATTTCAAGAGATGAAATCCCCCCATCAGATTACTTTTTCAGTAAAAAGCGAAGAGCAGTCTTGAAACAGGAAATTCATCCAAGAGGAGAAAGAACGATTAAAAAGCATAGAGTTATTATAGATGGAAAGAAACTCAAGGATGGAGAGTTTGCTACAGAATTAGCAAGTACAATGGGTGCTATAGCATCAGCAAACATGTATTTTGTAGGCAATTTAACAACTCTGCTTGAACAGAAGGACCAAACAATAATCCAGTTGCAAGATAAACTAAAAGAAAATGAAAGAAATATTAGTTGGGGAATACAGAAGGGTCTAGAACAAGCTAGACTAAAGGATATGAAAGAAATCCAAAAATTGAATAAAGAGTTGGATGAGGCAAAACATTTAATATAGGTCACACAGGAACAGGTTCGACAGCTGGGAGAAGAAAACAAACATTTGCAAGATAAGATTATTTCTATTACTAACTAGGTAGTAGAACTAGAAAATTTCAAGACACAAGTATTGGAGATATATTTGAGAATAGAGGAAGAACAACAGAAAGTGTTCTTGAATCTGGAAGTAATCCAAAATTATTTTCAGGAATCAAATAAGTCTTTGGAGAATGTGTTCCAAAAAGAAAGGGAGGCAAAAGCAGCTAGAACAACTTTTCAGAAGGCAGTGGCTTTCTCATCAAAGGAAGAAATTGGAAAGACTCAGAAATTATCTATTTCTGAACAGGTTAAAGGGAACATAATGATAAAAGTGTGGAAGAAAGTTGGTCGAATATAAATGAATCACAAGAGAAGTTAATGAGGATTGCCAGGGAATCTTCGATCTCTTTGAAAGAGATGCATTGAATATCGGAACAGATGACTGTTATGGATTATTAGGCGAAATTAATATTGCCAAGCACCAGCTAAGGTTAAAAGAAGAGCTGGAGAAAATGAAAATAGAGATTGCTAAAATTAAATTGATCAATATAACAGAGATCAACAAGTGGATGGTGACTTCAAATCTAAAGTTGAAAACTGTTAAATTCACAGAAAGGATGATAGAAAGTCGGTTGCCCGAATTGCAGAAGAGATTTTTCTCATTTGAAGCAAATGAGATACCCGATGCTCCTAGGATCTTTGTGAAGTTTTTAGGGAAATGCGTTCAGTGTATTGATGCAGAAAAAGGAAGTTCGTCAACGCAAGCTTAAAACCTTTTTTAAATGTTTTTATCATTAGAAATTAAAAAGAAATTGTAAACGGTTGACATTATTTTTATGTAACCGAAATATTAGGAAGTTGGTTAGTCACCAACGAGAAACTTTGATGAAAATGTATAAATATAGTTTCTAGAGGCTGAGAAAAGGCTTCAAAAATTTTGGAGAGAGACATTTTTTGTAATATCAGTTTTCAAATACATCAAAATATAGATCGCAAACGAGATTCTGGATCCTGCAACTTTGTAGCTATGTGTCTTCTCCCTGTTTATTATAATTTGTTGAATTTTCCCTTTTAATGTTTTTCTAAAAAGTAATCAATTTGAAGTTATATACATCATTGATTTATAATTCAGATTGGTTTGGATGTCAAATGATTTACAGTTTCTCCTCTGAAATCACTTTTAGTAATTTTAAGACCTGTAAAACTTTTGTTCCTTAATACTTAACTCTTGTTAGAAACCTCGTTTTTCTTTCATCATT
This sequence comes from Picea engelmannii, assembly GCA_009831015.1. Classification (NCBI taxonomy): domain Eukaryota; kingdom Viridiplantae; phylum Streptophyta; class Pinopsida; order Pinales; family Pinaceae; genus Picea; species Picea engelmannii. The sequence goes on along the minus strand of ML786912.1, from coordinate 309,355 downwards.
GTCTATTGAAATATGAGATTCTTTCTTGATTAAAGCCTCATATTTTTCTGTAGTGTTTATTTGTTGATTACAATTCTCGAAATTGTTACAAAACCAAGAAACGGCCTCGAATGTGTTTACATTACTGTTTTGGGTTTTTAAATTGTTTTTCTTGTTCTCATCTCTGGAAATCTGAGTAACAAACTGATCAAAATCCCTTTACAAATAAATAAAGTTTTATCATCCATGACTGTCCCAAGTAGCAGACAACCCAACGTTGAACCAGACCTTCAGGATCAAACCAGTATTGCCTTGAATTTATTAATACCATTTTACAAACAGCAACTAACCGGGTTGAGTTAGAACATTCATGGGCTGCTATTGAGCGAGACATTAGCATCCAAGAACAACAGGAAGCAAGACAGAGACAGTTGAGAAACTGATTTTGTTTTAATCTTCCTTTGATTTCTTATTCTCAAATCACTATTTTAAATAATTTATGGATGCCTTGACGGTATGATTTATAGCCTTAAAGCATAAACTCAGGAACAACATATTTTTGGCATCGTTGTCGGGGAGCGAAGAAACGAATCTTTTCCCTGGGAATAACGACATTGACTTTTTCTGTTTTTTATAGTGAACAAGAACAGGAAACCTTCTAAGGCTAATATTTTTCACTTGGCGACTCCACATTAACTAAACTGGCTAGTATCCGAAAGAACACCAAAAAAAACCCGGATAGCAAGTAGACATCGCCAGTCTCCGATCCAGAAAAAAATTTAAAATCACGAAAATCACTTAAACAAGTCTTTTTATCCACATATACTATAGATCAGCCTAATTTGACGCAATCAAACTCATCGGAAACTCTTGAAAGATCACTTTCACTTCCCCCCTCATTCAATACTTTCTCTTTCCCTGAAGTTTCTTCTCCAGATTTCCGAGAATATTCTCCTCACACTTTCCAAACTTCAGTCCCAAATCTAACCATGGCTACACAAGGATGTGCTGGAGCTAGAGGTGGTGCCCCTGGAGGTGGTCAAGTACCACTTCCTGGGATTTTCGCTAAAGTGGTTGTTAGATATGCTCCCCTTGTTCTTCATGTTCCTCTTCATGATCTCCCCGAGAATTATATGAAAAGCCTTCCGAAATTTATAGGGGAAGGTGATTTGACTGCCCAAGAACATATAAAAAAATTTGATCAATTTGCTGACATACTCGGAATAGAACATGAAGATGTTTATTCTAGACTCCTCATTCAAACTTTCGAGGGAAAGGTGAGGACCTGGTTCAGATCCTTAGCAATTGGATCTTTAAGATCCTATGAAGAACTTGAAAGTGCATTTGTTAGACAATGGGGAGAGAGGAAAGATCACCTCTACTACTTAACTGAATTCAAAGCCCTTAGAAAGAAAAACTCTGAGTCAGTTCTAGAATTCACACAGAGATTCAATAAGTTGTATAATAAAATTCCAGTTGAGGTTAAACCTTCCCAACCTGCAGCAAAAGTGACTTTTGCTGGCGCTTTTGACCCTGACTTTGCCTTATTATTGAGAGAAAGGAGATCAATAGATATCACAAAAATGCAGGATGATGCGCTTGAGATTGAATCAAATATGATGGCATCAGGGAAACTTAAAGCAAAGACTAAAACTGGAAACAAAGAAAATAAAAAATTTAAAGAGCAAGGTGGATCTTCAGGGTCAGGAAAATCCTCGGGAGATAGAATAGAAGAGATGGCTAGGGTCATTCGATAACTTTCAAACAAGATCTCAAAAATGGAACTAGAGAAATTGAAAAGAGATAATTTCCTCAGAAAAGATTTTCGAAGAAATCCTGAACCTCAGGGACCACAGAAAATAATTAAAAATGAAGATCAAAAAATTCCAACACCCTTTAAAAGTGAAAACTATATTGGAGAGAAAGATTTAGGAGATTTTGAAGAAATCGATGAAGATATTAGTAACCTTGGCGATGATAATAAATCCCCTTATTTATCAAGACAGGATTACGAAGCATCTTTAAGTAAAGAAAGTACATCAGAAGAACATGTTAGCAATAATATGACTGATGATTTCACATATCAAAATATTGCAGATGATATTATTGTTGAACTACAGGGAAAATATAATTTGAGACTAAGAAATAAAAATCTCCCAAATGTTCTGACAAAAAAGAATTTGCCAAGAAGCGAAACCGATGAGGTGACTCCAAAAGTTGCAGATAAACGGTCTGCAAAAAGAAATACAACTGATACGCAACCTATACAGTCGGAACCAGTAGGAACACTCCCTGTGAAGACACAAGCTCCTATAAAAGAAAACAAGGTCACATCTCAACGTAAAACTGAGAAGAAAGGTATGGAAGCCCCAAACATCGAAAATGACAAGGCTCTAGGAAACTACAATTTGGAAAACGAAATAAATAAAATCAAAATTCCTATTCCACTTGTTGAGTTAGATAAAAATCCCACATACAGAAAATAAATCGCCAAAATGATTAATTTTTCCAAAGATGAAAGTCAGGCCGACGCCATCAACTTAGAGGATGACAAACCTATATTAGTCTTCAGTCCACACGTTGAAGGTGCAAGAGACACGATGGCTCCTTTTTATATTACATTAACCTTGTTTGACCACCTTCTCCATAACTGTATGTTGGATTTCGGAGCTTCCCACAATGTTATGCCAAAGGCAATTATGGAAAAACTTGGTCTTGAAATCACGAGGCCCTATGGTGACTTATATTCTTTCGATTCGAGGAAAGTAAAATGCATAGGTATGATTAAAGACCTAGTGGTAGGTTTGG
>ML786912.1:271720-287384 GCA_009831015.1 Picea engelmannii | reverse complement strand
TAGTTAGATTAGTATAGTGAATTCAGTTTATTTTATTAGTTTCTAGTTTCTTTAGTTTTAGTTTAATTTCTTTCATTTAGTTAGTTAGTTTGTGTTAGTTTGTTTTATTAGTTTTTAGTTTCCTTAGTTTAGATTACTTAGCTTAGATCAACTTTTCTCTTTGGTTTCTTTAGGAGACCTTAGAGCGGCCAACGGAGCCATTAAACTCGTCAGGGTGGTTCATTCCAAACGGCTTGGGTTATTTAGACAACCCCGGACCGGTTCCACTCTCTCAGTTGATGGATGGACTGTTTCGCCCATCAACACTTGGTACCAACATTTCCCCCAAATTTTCCTTAGCCTCGTGGGACTAAGACTCCCTATCAAGAGAGGCCTCTCGTGACGTCACTTAGGTAACCCATGGGTGTGCCTCACGTGACACCCTCAAGCTAACCCACGAGGGCCTTCCAATTTAGGGTTACATAGAAACCCCAACACTTTGCAGCTCTGAAACTTTCTCTCTTTCCTCACACTTTATCCACTGCCTCAGATTTGTCATCAGATTCACCAATAGACCAAAATAATAGACCATAACATTCTCACAAGATAGATATTCAATGTAAGTGTGTTTCAAATGAATGTCTCATGATATGTATTTATACTTTTGTTAGGTAACCTATTTCCTTATTCTTAGGGCTTCCTGACTTTCTTGTTACAACCACTTTACCCATTCATTAATTGACTTGTAATTGCTTAGGGGATTCTTAACCATTCTTCGGGGCTTCCAAATTCAAAAGACCATATCTCCCTAACTATGAGGAACCACGTGGCATACCATATATCACCATAAATGACATGACAAAGACTATCTATCTATGAGTGTCTTACCTTCATTTACACTATCTTTCATGTCCATATTCCTCAACCAAATTTGGGTACCATAACCACACCTTTGAGGCTTCATGTAGACTTCATCAAATGCACCCATCACATATGTTGAAATCAATCACTCCATCAATGAAAACTAAATCACCATCAATCTTGGCCACATATCTAGGGCTTTCAAACTTTTCCAAGGGGTTGACATCAATCTCCAAGGGTTGATATCAATGACAACCAACTTTCCAACAATATCCCCCATTGACATTGATGGAAATACCAACATTTATGGAAACACTAATAGAAACACTGATTCTCTAACACTCATGCTCCCCCTATGACCATTTGTCCTCATTAATGTTTCTCACTCTCTCCCTTTGACATCAATGACAAAGGGTTTCTCTCCTTGGGGTTGCTCCCCCTTTCTTCATGCATCTATTCTCTCTCTTTATTTCCATTCCTTTGTTCTTTCTCTTCACATGTTTCTCTCCTCATGTTCCTCTCCAAGTTATTATTCTCTTTTGATATCAAAGAGTGACTCCTTATGAAATTATGCCTTCTCTGAACAATCCTTCTCTGACTCCATGTTCTTGATTCCTCTTATCTTTCTCTCCCTTTGAAATCATGGGAGAAAGCATAACTCCCCACGTCGGTATGTCTCCCCCTTTCTGTAAGCTATTGGTCTTCCTTTCTAAATCTCTTTATGATTTCTCTTCCCTTGACTTCTATGCAAGGTGTAGTTATATCAATGAAGGGATACTTGTAAGTCTTTCCTCTCTTCTAGTGTTTTCTTATCATCCATTGGTGCTTCCTCTTATAAATATTTGAAATATATAAAAATAATTCATTACTTGATTTCATCATTCACTTTTCATATTCACTTCACCATATTGTTCAATGTTTTCTTATGGCAATTTAGCTTATGCTGACTATTTCTCTTTCCCTGTTCTGGTGTGCCTTTTACTACTTTCCTTTCTTTGACCAACTGATTCCAATTTATTCCATCGATTCCGAATGTAGATACACTATTATGTATCTCCCCTTACCTATGTTATTTGTACCTTCTAAGTATCCATCTTCATCCATATGCCTCAAAATTTCCATAGCTTTTCTACTCAATCGTCCACAATGTTGACTCATCTATCACTGAACTATCATGCAGGATTCATAGTTGCAACTGATCATCACATATTATTGTTTCTTCAGAATGAATTAAATGTGTCCATTGGTCTTCTCTATATGAAAATCAACCTATGAATGTTTGGAAAAACCTATACTGAATATATCTCTACCTAAATACGTACATGGAATAAAATCATAAACTTCTTCCCGTGAAACTGCCAACTGATACCTGTGTGGGAATACTACTTCTTAATAGATCAATTTGTCACTCTGTACTAATGTTATCTAACTTCTCTGAATTTATCTTTGCAAATACCTCAAACTTCTCGAAGGATGGTTCTCTAATCTGTAGTAACTACTACACGGACTCCCCCTATTCAATATTCATATTTACTGGGAGTCTCCAAACCAGATGGCTCAGAAAAATACCCACTCTGATGCATAGTAATATTCCTCTTCATTTTTAGACTCGTAATCTCTTTGAAATCTCACTTCTTCTGTTTTTTCCATGGATTGAACTTGCACTACAATTCCTAAAAGTACAATCTCTTGGACATGTTCTTTATTCACTTGTTCTTCTATCCTTTCTTGCATTACTGCAAATCCTTTGATCTCTGGGACCTGGTCTTTATTCACATTTTCTTCTTGTTTTTCAGTCTTCTCCAAACCTTCTTGTATCTGACACCTTCCTTTTTTCCTGTATATTTTTCTTGATCTTGTACTATTTCCAATCTTGAGAGTATGTCTTATGGGTGTCCTTCATTCATTTGTTCTTCTTTTACATGTTCTTGTTTTCTTTTCCAAACCTTCTTATATCTGATATCAATGTTCCTCTTCATAGAATTATCCATCATGCTTCTACAATCACGAGCTATGTGACCATAATTGTGGCATTTGTAACACTCAATATTGTGTCGAGCCACATAATCATTTCTTGCTTGAACATTTCTTCCATGAGCCCTGCAATTTTCAACTTTATGTCCAAAGTTAGCACAATGAAAACAATGACCATAAAATAAATTTACATACATGGGAGTGAATGATATTCTTTGTGGTGTAGTCCTTTTAAATTCCTTCATTGGTTTATCATGATCATGATTGAATTTTCTTTGTGGTTTGAATGTGGAGGGTCTTCCTCAAGATGTATCTCTATCATTTTTCTTTGATTACGGCTTACCATGATTCCTTTCTTTGAGTAACTCTACATAACTCTTACTATTTTCTTCATTCTTCTTTTCTAGAAACCTAGAGTGCTTCTTCTCAACATTCTCTACCGATGATGTGGATGATTTTGACCATTTTCTTAAATTTTCTTGCTGAACTTGACCATTTTGGCTCTCAATGTGACAACTTCTTATTCAATCTTATCAACCTCTTCTTCTTTCTTCATCATCTAAATCTTCATGACTTATTATGTCCGCTTTGTTTCTTCAATTTGGATCTTCAAGGAGATGATTTCATTTTCAAGTCTTCTTTCTTGTTGACCAAATTTTGCTTCAAGTTGATTTAAGACCTCAGTTCTTTCCTTAAGATGATCTGTCAAAATATTTTATCTTTTCTCTGCTTCCTTTCTTTCGGCTTCCAAACACTGCTTCTCTTCCATTGATTCATTTATTAGTGCCTCTATCTCAGCTTCCAAACACTCCTTTTCTTCCATATTTCCTTTGTATGCTTATTCTATCTTTTTGACTTCTTCTAACTGAGCTTTTAGATTCATGATGACTTGCTGGGATTTTTCGAAACTTTCTTGAGAATGATTCTTGACTAATTTTTCTTTAATATACCTATTTTTCTTCCTTTCTTTTGTCAATTCGTCTAAGCCATTGATTAATTCCACTTCAAGGTCTACTCTTCCTTCTTCAAAATCTGTCTGACATCATGAGTATCTTTCTTCTTGTTTTGTACCCAGACTTTCTTTAATAGGATCACTACAAAAGAACAGGAAATTAGCACCTAAAATAACATTGGAATTTAGTGTATTTCAGTTCACAAATTGGACACCTTTTCCACCACAAAATTGGGTAAAATATGGACTGTTTATAATAGCGCTAGATTTAGCACCATAATTAGCGTCGGGAAAATAGCACCAGGTTTAGCACTATAATCAGCGCCGAAAAAATAGCACCAGGTTTAGCACCAAAAATAGCGTTAGGAATAGCACCATAAATAGCGCCAGATTTAGCACCATAAATAGTGTCAGGAGTAGCACAAGTTGTTGCTTCCACGTTTGCTTCTGAAATGCCTTCCAATTTTTCTTCGAGGTTGGCTTCTGGTTTGGATTCCAGTTTTACGTCTAGTTTTTCTTCTGATATGGTTTCCAATTTTTCTTTTGGTTTGGATTTATGTTTTATGTCTAGTTTTTCTTCCAATTTTTATTCTCATTTTGTTTCCCATTTTTCTTCCAGTTTTGCTTCTTGTGTGGCTTCCAATTTGGCTTCCATTGTTTCTTCATTTTTTCTTCTAAAAATGCTTCTTGTTTTTCTTACAATTATTAATTTAATATGTTTTATTTTAATTTAATTAGTTAAATATATCATGTCTCTTAAATAACTTACATGATTATACAGTAAGTCATATAAATGCATTTGAAATATTTTATAGGATAACATTTATAAATCATTTTTAGGGAAACGAAAATCCATACAAATTAACAACATTATTATACTTATTAAATCTCCATCAAAATAGAATATACAACATCCAATATATATAAAATAACAAGATAATTATTATAACATGATCATCATCTATAATTAAAACAAGTGAGTCAAATATCTATAATTTAAGTGAATTTGACAACATCTATCACGAGCAGTAAATCAAAACCATCATACGTAATAAATATGCATCCAAAAATCATCAACCACTTTCAATATATAAAAATTGACGAGTCAATACTAATAAGATCATCATCATATATAACTAAAACAAGTGAAAGTCAAATATGCCAGTAGATCAATAACATGTGAAAATGATACGTGTCCAACAGTTGACATAAGTCAAAATGATACATCATGTACTAATGATATAAATAAAAATGATAAATTATGTAAGACAAAATGATACAAGTCAATATAATACGTCATGTCCAAAGAATATAAGTCAAAATGATACAACTCAATAATATGGTACTGGTGGCCATGAAAATGATACATATGATAGTAACCATGAAAAGAAGCATTATAACAATATATAAAAAATGATCCATAATGCAGTCTATGTGATCATGAATGTCAATGGTTGCTACCAACAACTGTCTCATCATCATCATCACCATTGTGATCATTATCATCGTCATTTGCATCGACATCGACGTCGTTTTCATCTATATATGTGTCATCATGAGCATCATTTTCCATCTTAGCATCAGACCCAACATGATCAGGATCTATTTGATGAGGATCATCTCGATCTTCTAGAAGATCATTGTTCTGCAAAAAAAAAACATTTAGAATGAAAAGTTATTATTTATTTCATGCAATAATTAATTTCTCTGTTATATATCTAATATTGCAACATATGAAATGAAACAATAATCATATTACATCGTATCAAAGTGCACATACGATAATAAAAATTCAAATAAGTTACAGATAAGATGGCATTCCAATGATGTAAAACATGCAACAATTCCAATAAACATTGGTAAAGATCATAATTTGTTTTTTATACATTGTAACTATCAACTATAAATTCTATTACATAACCGTAAGTGCGAACCCTCTCCATTTTTTCCTATATATGATTATGTTTTCCTATAAAATCCTTTGAGAGTTAACTGGTCTATATATCTTCTTCTCTTATATTTCACAAATGAATATTTTTCTAGGACATTTTGACATTGTAATATGCTTCAAAGGTCCTTTGAGAATTAACTAGTTTATAGGTAATTATGAAGATTCTCTCGATACCTATTCAACTAGACCACATCCAAATGTCAATCCTTCCAAAGAAAAACTTCAATACATCAATCCCTGAAGGGATGCAAATTATGACAGAAATGTAATAAAAGGTGTCAAGGTGCATTTCTCTGCCTTGCCATGCCATGTCATGCCTTGCCATTCTATGTCCTACCTTTCCTTGCCATGCCATGGCTTTCCTTTGCATGCCTTTCCTTTGAATCACATGCATTTGAAACAACGAATTGTCCAATACATTCGTATAACAAATATTTTGTAAACATATGAATAATCCAAACAATACATGAACCAAGATTGGTCAATTACATGAAATCAATCTCATTCATCGGAACTCCATACACATTTACAACATATATGGGCCAAAATTTGTTGCTGAAATCTTTTATTAATAATCAAATTACATTACAGAGATGGAAGTTGGATCAATTACAATGGACAAGAAAGAGATATGGGAGTTACAACCTAATACGACAAAACATCAGTGAATCCCTATCAACCTCATGGATTCCCTCTCCTAATTTGTCTTTCTATTGGAGCTGGATTGATTCTTTAATTTGAGGTTTAGACACTCTTCCTCTTTATATATGTTGATGATGAGCTAATGAGCTTGATGGATTATTTATAACTATTCCTTGTAGGAAACCCACTTCTTTCTTCTTGAAACCACCTTAAAAATTTCTTGATACTGCTTCTTTATTTTAGAGTGGTTGAGATTCTTACACAAAAAATACTTTCCAAAATTGGTTCTAAGCATGACCCATATTAAGGAAGCGTTCCATGTGTACCACTACTCTGTCCTTTTTTGGTGTCGATACTTGCAAATACTTGCACAAATTTTTCCATACATTTCCAATAGGGTACTTCAACTTCTTGAGGTTTCTCCTTATCTCATCCAAATCTATATATATTTCATAAGAAGGTAGACATATACCTTCCAAGATTAATATGAGGGTGCATAACAGTACAAAGTCACCTGCCAACATATGATGTACATCTTGTCCCTTCAGGGATATTTCTAGCTTATTGAATCTTGTATCATCATTTCTTCTTTCATCCAATGACTTCTGATATTCATCCTCTGAAAACATATCTCCAGCACCATCCCATATACTGGGAAACCCAAAATTGATTACCTCTTTGAATTTTCTCCTGAATGAAGATATTTCCCTTGCTAGTTCATGAAATTTATGCTCTATGTTATGCATTAGTTGCCTTTTAGCCAACACTCTTTTCGCTTCCATTACCAGACTATTCCTTTCTGATATATTTGAAGTCTTGCTTTGATCCTTAGATCTACTATTCAAGAACTGAATTAACTCGTCGGCTACCTCATGTTTACCTAACAATTATGTAGCTATAATATTGATCTCTTTATTCACTTCAACAATCAACTCATATTCTTCTTGCCTCAACTTAAATTATCCCAATTCCTAGATATCAATGATGATATCTGATCCCAAACTAAATGTTTGGCCCCCTTCAATTCTAACTTACCGGTAGCCCTCAAATTCATTTGTTCTAGTTCTTGCCCAACCCATTGCTTCAACAAACCAATTTGTTGCAAGAGTAATTACCTAATCTTGTCTCATTCCTATAACTTTGTTATCTTAGTTGTACTGAATTTGATATTTTCTCTGAGTGAATTGATCTCAACCTCCTTTCCACTCAAATCTGACATAACCTTGGCCAGGATTTCATAGTCATGTAGAGGTATAATTTGAGCTTTAGACTCCTTTTCTAACCGCATGGATTTTTCTAGTTGCTCAGTTAGGGACTTGTTTTCTTCCTACAACCTTTCCATAGTTCATTAGATTTGAGTGAGAGACTGATACATATTTTCCTTCTAATCATAGTTGTCTTGGAGTTCAAGGGTCTTCACATGTTGAACTTCTGGGATGTTGAGCTTCTACTTAAGTATTATGATTTCATTGTCTTTTTTGCTCAGAAGATCCTCCATCACCTTAGGATTATTAGGATCAAAACTCATAACTATGATATTCTTCTCAAGGTATACTATCTAAATGGACTTTTCATTTATTTTTGTTTTCTTGTGCCTTAATTTATTATCGATCTTCCAAGCCAATTATTTTATCTCTGACTTGTAGAGGCTAGAAATACTCCCGTGTACATCATTTCACTGGCTTGTTTATGTAATTCGCACATATCTCTAGGTTGAACATTTTCCAAAGGTACTTTGAACATAGTGAACTCATAGTGTGCAATTATATGAGGCCTTGGCACTTTTGATTGTAGTACTTCCAATTGTTGGAATATTGAGAGGGGCGAGGTGAATCAGTATGAGCAGTTTTTACCACTTGTAACCACAATATATAATCTTTAACTTTATCAACAATATATCATCATTATATCATCATTATATCATGAGCATATAAACATAAGGAGAATCACATCAACAACATCACATCAAGTACCAAGTACACCAGGATTTACGTGGAAACCTAAGCAGAATAAAACCACAAAATGATTTCTTATATATCAAAGAATACATTCATTGGGAGAACCAACTTCCCAATTCTTAAACTGCAACTAAAAGGAGGCTATGACCCCCTATTTATAGGTTTTAATCTGAAGGAAGCTACAACTCCCAAAATTCTCTAGCTCCGACCAGAAAGAGGCTACAATCCTCTGATTCTCAGGATCCAACCTGAAGGAAGCTCCAACTCCCTAAGTTATTCAACACCAATCGGAAGGAGGCTACAACCCCCTTTCCTTGACCCTTCCCACCACCCTAAAATATAAGTGTAGACCAAATGTCACGACCACAATCACTACCACTATCACTACCACTGTCATTGTATCCAACCTATCACTATCAACCTATCCAACCTGTCAGTTTTATTGATACTCAACCAAATACTCTCACATGGATCATATACCAAGGACACCTCTCAACTATATGTCCAACATCACCAACACATGCCTCTACCAAGCATGTACCAAGATCACCAACATACCATATCAAGATATTTTTCTCAACCATGTACCAAAGAATGTACCAAAACGTCAACCTATACCATATCAAACATTAACCATGTACAACAACCTATACCACACCAAGTGCATCAACCCCGCACCAAAAGCTGTACCAAATCGTGCATCAACAATGCACCACACATGTACCAAACCATGCATCAACCATGAACCAACCCCTGTACAAAACCTTGCATCAACCATGCACCACAAATGTACCAAACCGTGCATCAACCATGCACCATAACCTGTATCATATGCCTCAACTATCAACCATGTATATCAACACCATACCAAGTACTAATCATGTGACCTGTAGTTAACTTTTTGTACTATAACACTGACTTGTAACTCTTCCACAACCTTAAGCATCATGGTACCTGTTGGAAGGTTTACAGTTGGGAGTAAGCTTGTCATTGATGGCAAGAACAGCGATGGCAAAGATTAGCATGATCAACAGCGCAGTGATAATGGAATAGTAAACTCCATTTAAGAATTTCGGATACCAGGAGTTGAAGTGTCGAAACACTTCACCACCAAAGTGGTGAAATCGCGAAGTGACGAAATCGCAAGGTGGACGAAATCGCGAAGCGGCAAAATCGCGAAAGTGGACAAAATCGCGAAGTGGAAAAATCGCGAGAAGATCTGGGCCATAGAATCTGGGGTATCTACGAAGGCTCAATAGTCGTTAGATATGGTGAAGCTGCAAGGCGGATAAGTCCAAGAGTCATCCAACTCCCAAAAACTGTGAAGGAATCCTGGCCGTCCATCGGGGACAATCATGGACCGTTGATCAAGAGGACGCGTGGCAGAATATCGTCATGTCACTGACTGGAAAGTCAAAGGAACGGGTCTCTAACTTCTCGAATTCGCGATATGTGAAATCATGAAATAATCTCAACCGTTAGATCGAGGCCAAATATGGACCATTGATGAGGCACAACGAAGGCTCCTGGAGTTGCGAAGTCCTAATAAAATCTTGACCGTTGATCCAAGAGGGACGCGTGGTAGAAGATCAGAGCATGTCAAAGCTCCATCTTGGAGTTTCGCGTATCACGACTTGGAGTGACGAGAACCTCTATCACAGGAATCGCAAGATGCGAACTCATGATAAGATCTAGACTGTCAGATCACCAAGGGTTCTGGACCATTGATCTAAGCTCCATCTCGGAGTTTCACCTATCGTGACTTGGAGTGACAAGAACCTCCATCTAAGGAACCGCGAGATGCGAATTCACGATAAGATCTGGACCATCAATTCACCAAGAACGTGGACCGTCGATCTGAGCTCCATCTCGGAGTTTCGCCTATCATGACTTGGAGTGACGAGAACCTCCATCTAAGGAACAGGGAGATGCGAGATTGCGATAAGATTTGGACCATCGGATCTATGGAGATTTCAACTATCGATTAGACTCGATGAAGTTTATAAACTCGTGAAATATGAAGCGCCTTTTTGGCACAGCCTATGGTCACCACTAGTGGTCATGAGCAGGGAAGGAGTCAGTTCAAATAAGCTCCATTTCGGGGTTTCGAGGATCGTGACTTGGAGAGTTGAGATGCCTCATCTCCAGATTCATGAAATGCGAATTCAAGAAATCTCTTTATGCATAAGCGCGTGGTCTCAGCCGGTGGTCACACCATCGAAGAGCTAAAGAGAAGAGTATGTGCAGACAAGCTTCCTTTCGGCATTTCGGGGATCGCGACTTGGAAAGTCAAGAAACTTCACAACGGAATTAACGAAAAGGCAAAATACGAAATCGTGAAAAACACGTTATGAACAAGCACTTGGTCATAGCCATGGTCATATAAAGGAAGGAGCCAGCGCAGAAAAGCTCTGTTTCAGAGTTTCGAAACTCGTGACATGGAAACTCAAGATGTCTCATCGCAGAATCTGCGAATTGCAAAAGTGTGAAATGGGTAAATAACGCAAGAACTCATCAGAGTTAATCCAACGATGGAGGTGAAGATGAGAACGATCGGAGAGCTAATGTTGATCCTCACAGTGTAACTGTTAGAAACCATTGATGGTTTCTACTAGAAGATGCGAAGATACTTCTGTGTGATTTCCAGAGGAGTTGAAGACTTACATGGAATCTTCCAGTGGAATGAAGACGATTCGTGGAGGAAATTGACAGCTGGATGAGGGTTGGAGATCGTAACTGAAACAGAAAGGATGAGCTCAACTGTAACAGAGAAGACGAAGAGTCTCAACTGCCAGAGAGAAAAAAGAATCTCGGCATAACACCTAGTGATGATAGACACAGGGGTTGAACTACCAGAGAAGCTGAAGATTCGCGATGATGATCACTCAGAGCACTTGAAATGTGGAGGAGATTGGCACGGTATGAGCATGCAGAGGAATGGCGAATATTGCATGCACAAGATGCACAGAAGATATATATACACAGTACAGAGAAGAGATGCGGTTGTTGTTGGAGTTGTTGTGGTTGCTACTGTTGAAGGTGATTCAAGTGTGAAGGAGGAGGGAAGTGCAGCAGCTGAATTGAACAGAAGAGGAACCGTGCAGTGAATGGACATGGCGGACAAAGAAACAAAATGCAGTAGAACAGTGATGAGACTGGTAAGTTGTTATTGAACACTATATCACTGTAATAGGTTTCAGTATTTCATATTCATAATCCATGGTGGTAGGGAGGTGCTAGGGAGGACTGTTGTCCTGAGAGGTTCAAGTGGGTGCTTGAACACAGGGAGTTGGAGCTTCCTTCTAGTCGGTGCTAGAGAAACCAAGGAGTTGGTGCTTCCTTCTAGTTGGTGCTAGAGAAACCAGGGAGTTGGTGCTTCCTTCTAGTGGGTGCTAGAAAAACAGAGAGTTGGTGCTCTCATCAAGTTTTAGCTTGCAAAACAGATGTTGTAGCCTCACAATGAGTTGTTGCTCATATGTATGATAATGTAAAGAATGTAAATAATACTTATCATATAAAGAAGAATAGATTTTTACCCTGTATGGGTTTCCTTGGGAAATATCTGTCTCTATTTTTCTCATATATGTGATTGATGTTGAATGTGCCATTGTTTATTTCCCTGCATTATTGTGATCATCATTGAGCGCCTTATAAATATTTTAAAAGAAGCATAATTGTTTAAGCTCGGTGACAACTGATTAACCCCCCCTCCTCAGTTGTCCAACAATTGGTATCAAAGCCAGCCCCTTTTATCTAAGGATAGATCCTAGAGCTTAAACATGTCAAGCCATGAAGGAAATTCAATCAATAAGGCCCCTCTGTTCAATGGAACAAACTTTGCCTTCTAGAAAGTTAGAATGAGAACCTACATAATGTCGTTAGGTGCAGATATCTAGGATGTGGTAGATACTGGTTATGTAAAGCCAGTTGTGCTAGCTAATAAGGATGACAAACTAGAATTTAGCTTCAACACTAAGGCTATGAATGCTATCTTGAGTGGGCTTGCAGAAGAATAATTCATAAAAGTCATGCACCTAGGAACTGCCAAAGAAATGTGGGACAAACTCATTAGCAGTTATGAGGGTAATGAGAAGGTAAAGGATTCAAAGCTTCAAACCTACATAATACAGTTTGAACAGCTGAAGATGAAGGAATATGAAACTGTTGGAAAATACTTTCTGAGAGTAGAAGAAATGGTAAATGCAATGAAGGCACTTGGTGAAACAATTGATGAACCTTCTTTAGTTCAGAAAATCTTGAGATCTCTCCCAGATAGGTTCAACCCAAAGGTCTCTTCTATAGAAGAACTTAATGATCTAAAAACCTTGGAGTTTGATAAACTGCTAGGAACATTGAATGCACATGAAATGAGAATAGTTAAAGATAAACCCACCTCCAGAGAAGCATCATTTAAAGCAAACAAGAATGAGGATTCTGAGACCGATGAAATAGAAGCAAAATTTGTGAAGAGACTGAAGAAGGGATCAGGCAAATACAAAGGTAAATTGTCTTTCAAATGTTTCAACTGTGGTAGGATAGGTCATTTTTCAAATAAATGTCCCCACAAAGGAAAGGATCATACATGTGATGATGAGGAGAAGTACAAACACAGAAATTTTTTTAAAGAGAAAAACTTTAAGAAGAAAAGTCTGTGCATAAACAATGATGATGATCCTTCAAATGATGAAGAAAATGACTCCTCTATTGAAGATAAACTAAATGACTTCATACTTATGGCCAAAGAGGATTATGATAATAAAATCACAGGGAGTGATGAAGAAGAAGCTGTGATTGACATGGAAGGAGAACTGATTAGTGCATTGGAAGAGATTGACAAACTAAGAATCAAGAACAGAAAGCAAAGACAATTGTTAATACAGTTCGAGAAAGATAGTAAAGAACCTGATGAAGACCTTGTCTTACTAAAAGTAGAATCGGAATAAGCAAAGAAAATCGAAGAGATTCTAAAACAGCAGCTATCGGAAAAGAATGCAAGATGTGAAGCATTAGAACAAGAAGTAGTGAAAACGAGGAAAAAAATGGAGAAGTTTCAATCCTTGTATAATCAAAATCTGTCAAGTATCAAAGCCTTAGAAGGATTGGCCACCATTATGAATTAGCAAAGGAATCCAAAGCTGAAAACTGGCTTGAGTTATGAAGAGGGATCAAACAGTGGTAAGCCAGGAAATGAAGAACCCATCAAGTTTGTCAAAAGTACAACCAATGACAATAACAAACCTGCAGAAACAAAGGAAGACAATCATCTACCCAGGTCTAGTAAGGTAAAAGATGTCAAATCTGAATCTGTAGAACAAAGAAGTAATGCGCTCACTACTGAAAGACGTCATCAGCCTAGAAGAAATCAATTTGCTCAAAGAAGACAACCATTTTCCAGGTACAAAGAATTTTTCTATGGCTATTGTTACTACTGTGATAACTTTGGTCACAAAGATGTAAATTGTTCCTTAAGACTTAGATATGAGCAATTAAGATTTCAAAGGAATAAATACTTACCACAACAAAGAATGATGCAGCCAAGTAACAAACCTTCATTGATTGCCAATTGTCAAATTAAGTCCAGGGATATGCAACTAAAGAGGTCAAGAAATAATCAACAGTCAATGAGTAGACAACGCTGCACCACTAAGTTTGACCTGTTGAACAATGAGATTGAATGTTACATCTGTAATAACTATGGACACAAATCTATAGGCTGTCATCTAAGGGAATATGAACCAGATTCCAAATCCCCTGCTGAAAATGTTAAATTTTGGAAGAAGAAGGAAAGTGACAAGTGTGGATTAGTGTTGTTTGCTCAAAGAAGAACGAATCCTTGGTATATAGACAGTGGATGCTCCAAACACATGACGGGAGACAAAGTCAAGTTTCTATCTCTAATTGAAAGAAAATCAGGAAATGTAACCTTTGGAAATGATGCTCCAGGGAAAATCAAGGGCAAAGGGATGGTGAGCTTAAGTAATGGAAAAGGAAAAGCCCAAGATGTTATCATTGTAGATGGGATGAAACATAATCTGTTCAGTGTAAGTCAAATGTGTGACAAAGGATGTGAAGTGGTGTTCACATCTAAGGAATGCAAGATAAAATATGTAACCTCGGGACAAGTGGTGGCCAAAGGCATAAGGATAGAAAATAATGTATATGTGTTGAAAGAAAATAGAGAAGAATGTCATTTAAGCAGACATGATGAAAGCTGGTTATGGCATAGGAGACTTGGACATCTAAACTTTGACCACTTAATCAAACTCAAAAAACTCGAAGCAGTAAAAGATCTTCTAAGGATATCAAAGCCCCAAGATTCAATGTGTAAACCATGCCAAGTAGGGAAGCAAAATAGGACACAGTTTAAGTCCAAGAGTTTTACTTCAACTGAAAAACCACTCCAACTAGTTCATATGGATTTATGTGAACCATCAAGACAGGAAGGCACAAGGAAAGAAAACTACTTCATGCTGCTTATCGATGATTACTCCAGACTTACTTGGGTTGCCTTTCTCAAAGAAAAAGTTGAAGAATTTGAGAAGTTTAAAATATTTAAGGCTTTAGCTGAGACTCAAACAGGGAAGAGGTTAAAGGCAGTAAGATCAGATCGGGGAGGAGAGTTTATGTCAAGAGACTTCAAGGAATTCTGCGATAAGCATGGGATCAAGAGAGAATACACAATCCCAAGAACTCCACAACAAAATGGAGTAGTTGAGAGGCAAAATAGAAAAGTGCAGGAAATGGCCAGGTCAATGATGAATGAGAAGAACATTGGTCAAACCTACTGGGTAGAAGAAATACACACAGTAGTCCATGTTCTTAACAAAGCCCACCTCAGACCACAAAGTGACAAGACACCTTATGAACTGTGGTTTGGAAGACCTGCTTCAATTAAACACTTCAAAGTCTTTGGGAGTAAATGCTATATAAAGAATAATGATGAAAACCTTGGCAAATATGATGACAGGGCTGATGAAGGTATCTTCTTAGGGTATGCTACAAACAGTAAAGGATACAGATGTTATAATAAGAGGTTGCATAAAATGGTTGATCGTATTGATGTAAAAGTTGATGAAGGAATCCCAGCAAGAGAGATGTACAGAAATGAGTCTTGTACAGAAGACACAACTGAAGCTGACAATAAACAGGTCCAAGAATAAAAAAATGAAGACTATGAATCAGATGAAGAATCAGACACTCAGATAGACTCAAATCAGTAGTCAACTTCAAATTCCTCCTCCAGAATCATTCAAAAGAATCATCCTGCAAGTCAGATAATTGGAGAAAAAGACAAAGGTGTACAAACTAGGAGAAAGCTAATCAAAACCACCGAACAATCTCATATAG
>ML786912.1:254588-271670 GCA_009831015.1 Picea engelmannii | reverse complement strand
ATCTTCCTCTAGATGCTTCTCTTAATAGACATATTAGTATAAATAAGAGTCGAGGGTATGAAAACCCTAGCTTGGAGATTATTGTAACAGAGCGCTGCTCGACTGGAGGTTGCCCCTTCGAAGAGGCCTGTGAACATTGCTATTTGATTCAAAGTGTTATTTCTGTTGCTATTTCGTATATCATTTCTGTGTATTGTGAAGATTATGCTGGATATTTTACTGTTATTCTGTCATTTCTAGCATTTCATTTATGTCCTGCATATTTTATATATCTGGTATCTTGCAAATTAGCACTCGAAGTAGTGAAAGGAAATTCAGTAAAAAGGGACAGATAACTTCACCGGGGTACTGAACAGGCCCGCTGGCAGTGAAGAAAGATCTGAGGTGTCTGTAAGGTTGTCATACTTATCTATCACTCTATTCTAGTTATCAGTTTGTCGAAACTGGATATTCGTCTTAAATCAAAATAGAGCTCCCCAATTAAAAAATTATAAATTTTATTTCGATTGATGCAAGCTGAAATTTACAAAATCTGTTGAGTTTCCTAAGATTGTTCTAATCATCTTAATACTAACTGAAATTTAGAACGGGAAGGAGAATATTATGAAGAAAACTACAACTGAGTTTCAAGCAAATAAGAAGTTTTGAAAAGTTTTTCAAAGGTTTTATAAAATCTTTTTTTTTTTCCTCTCCTTTAGCAGTTTAGCAATGATAAACCCTTGACACCATTTACCCAATGAAGGCACTGAGTCTACATGTTCTCCTCGTCCCACAGGGAGACGAGGTCCCCAGTTGGAGCCTATGTTGAAACAGATCTTAAAATCTTTTATTCTTAAGGCCTAGATTTTTATTTTTTGTGTTTTTCGGGTTTCGGCTTTCTTAAAATAAGAGTTTCGTCATTTCTAAATTCAAGATACCTTTTTATCGATTATTTTTGGATAACGAATGGAAAAAAGTTTGCAAAAATATAAGTTTTCCAACGCTCTTTTGAAAAAATTATTTAAAACGGATTGTAATTTTAAATTTGCGATTTTTTAATTTAAACGTCAAAGAAATCGGGATTCGAGGTTTTCTGCAAACAGATGATTGATGCAAATTGAATCATGAAACCTCGATCCCCGATTTCCCGATACGTTTAAATCTTAATTAAAACACGAATTAATTAATTCTCTTTTAAGAAAGTTTAAGAGTTAGGAAAATCATGTCGCGATTTTGGGTTTCGGGTTTCAGTGAGATCATATCTCCTGTCATCATGTTTCCCGAAATCCCAAACTATGAAAACTCGATCCACAGTTCACTTTAAATCAAACTATTTTTTCTTCGGTCCAAATTGTGATTAGTAAGTTAATTAAAATGAATTAAGTCCAGTTTAAAAAAGGGGCAAACCGTCGCAATTTCGCGATTTCGGGGATCGGACTTCATTGGTAGCATACTTCTCAAATCCAGGATTTCCGAAATCCCGATAGCGTCTAATCTCAATTAATTAATGTGATAAAAAAATGTTTAAATCTTAATTAAAACATCACGATTTCGCAATTTCGACGATCAGGCGTTTTCGACGACATACCTTTCGACATCAAGATTTCTGAAACCCCGAAAAGTGATGTTTTCAGATTTAATCTATAATTAACACTAATAAATCTTCTTTCTAAAACAGGTTTAAAGGTAATCTTTCTTTAAGTGTTCATTAATGTTTCATTTTTCGATTAAGTAAGTTTCTCGTTTTATTTGAAAAATCGAGAACTCCTAAGTACAGACATTAAATGCATATCTCCGAAAAATATCTTCTGCATTAGGAGCTTTAAATTCGTAACAACTGTGCAAATCTTGTCATGTTTTAAAAAGTATTCAAACTAAACATTCGAACCTCTGTATTTTCATTTTAAGCTGAGCTTATTCATCCACTTTCTGTGACAGGTTTTCAAGTCAAACACAGAGCCATGGCACCTAAAAAGGCACCGAAGAAAAACAAAGACACACAGGAAGGTGATATTATCTCTGATACTACTCCACACGCCATAAACTCCATCAAATCATGGACTCAAATTTCCAAATTGTTGGAGTACGAGCTAAAGAATGTTGACCCTGATTCTGAAAATCATCTCTGGGACATTGCTGAGTCTGAGCTTCAT
The DNA here is from genome assembly GCA_009831015.1 of Picea engelmannii. NCBI lineage: Eukaryota > Viridiplantae > Streptophyta > Pinopsida > Pinales > Pinaceae > Picea > Picea engelmannii. The sequence goes on along the minus strand of ML786912.1, from coordinate 269,538 downwards.
AAGGTTGTTGCGCGTCCGAGGCTGGTGGCATATACTGATATGATCGGCTGGGCTCTGGATAACGTAGATATCCCAACAAGGAGCATTCAGAACGAGCAAGGAGCTATCGTCGGCTCATTCAGGCCTGAGCACATTCAAGTAATGTATAAACTCTCGTCGAATCATAAACATACTTTTAATGCTGAATTTTTAGCTGAGTTTCAGAGAAAGAAATGTATTGAGGCAGACTAGACATATCTCGACATGATTAGAGGATGGGCGAGGTCTGAAGCAAATTTTAGGGCTGATACTCATGGGATTTATGCTACAGTCTCCTTAAATGAATATATGGTTTATATAGCCATTATGTTATGCAAACTTTTCGAGAGAAAAGATCCCTGTCACTTTCATGCAGACTGGGTACCCTTCTTAGAGGAAACTTCAGAAGGAAATGGTTTTAACTGGCATAAAATTTTGTCGGATAACCTAACGCAAGAAATTTTAAATTACAAAGCAGCCAAGTCAAAGGGACAACCAGTGTCTTTTTATATGTCTGCATACATTATGGATGCAATCTGTTTTATGACTCCCTTTCCATTAATGAATTAGAGTTGGAGCATTTCCTGCCCAGAGCCTATTCATAAATATCACTCAGCCCTTTGGGAAGAAAATTCTAAAGAGGCATTTTACGAAGTTTGTCATTTTGTCATTATTCCTATGCACAAATTATTTTTTGGATGCGAACCCCCTCACATTTCTGATGCAGTCATAAAAAGTCTTAAATTAGTTGCCAACAGGTTTTTTGAGGAAATTTTTTCCTATATTAGGGTTTATGGTTGTTCCATTCCCCCCCACGCACTCCCAAATTTCCTACTAAACAGATTGGTGTGCAGAGAAGTAGCTCATCAGATAGCCAAGGGCGGTGTTAGATTGGAATTAAAAGCGCTTCAGAAAAAAGCATGGCCATCTTTCCTGTTCATATTGGAAAATTTCCTTTATCAAATTTAGGCCATTCTAAGGTAGAGGCCAAGTCATTAGAAGAAGTGAAGTTAGTAAATATTGAGCACAGAAAATATGACCCCTACCAAATAATAAGTAGGCATTACATACATTGTAATCTAAAGGCATATGAACATGAATTATCTATTTATGATGATATTTTTAAAGATGTTAAGTCTTATAAAGAAGTGTTAAACAGAGTCCATGCCTTGCCACCTGAATCACAGAATGGATTCGCATCTTTTCAAAGCCATAGGCGAAGCTACCTACCTAAGAGTTTACATGGTGAAATTTCGACCCCATCGTCAGAACAGCAAGAACCCCCTCCAGGGTTTGAAAATAATACTCAAGGTAAAGCAAATGACAAAAGGTAAGTTGAAGAATATTGATATACCTTCCCAAGACGCAAAGGGTTCTCAAACAAAAGAATCGGGAATGGATAAGGGAAAAGAGCCAGAAACAATTCCAGAAATCATGAAGAATGTTCCAAAAAAAATAGGAGGAACAACTTCAACAGAACTTGGTAGTCCTATCACCTCTTTAACTCCATTACAGTAGACTTTCGAAACCCCCCATGAAGGCGTTTTATATGTCAGTGATCTAGAGCCAATTTCAAGAGATGAAATCCCCCCATCAGATTACTTTTTCAGTAAAAAGCGAAGAGCAGTCTTGAAACAGGAAATTCATCCAAGAGGAGAAGGAACGATTAAAAAGCATAGAGTTATTATAGATGGAAATAAACTCAAGGATGGAGAGTTTGCTACAGAATTAGCAGGTACAATGGGTGCTATAGCATCAACAAACATGTATTATGTAGGCAATTTAACAACTTTGCTTGAACAGAAGGACCAAACAATAATCCAGTTGCAAGATAAACTAAAAGAAAATGAAAGAAATATTAGTTGGGGAATACAGAAGGGTCTAGAACAAGCTAGACTAAAGGATATGCAAGAAATCCAGAAATTGAATAAAGACTTGGATGAGGCAAAACACTTAATACAAGTCACACAGGAACAAGTTCGAAAGTTGGGAGAAGAAAACAAACATTTGCAAGATAAGATTATTTCTATTACTAACCAGGTAGTAGAACTAGAAAATTTCAAGACACTAGTATTGGAGATATATTTGAGAATAGAGGAAGAACAACAGAAAGTGTTCTTGAATCTGGAAGTAATCCACAATTATTTTCAGGAATCAAATAAGTCTTTGGAGAATGTGTTTCGGAAAGAAAGGGAGGCGAAAGTAGCTAGAACAACTTTTCAGAAGGTAGTGGCTTTCTCATCAAAGGAAGAAATTGGAAAGACTCAGAAATTATCTTTTTTTAAACAGGTTAAAGGGGACATAATGATAAAAGTGTGGGAAGCAAAGCTGGTCGAATATAAAGGAATCACAAGAGAAGTTAATGAGGATTTCTAGGGAATCTTCGATCTCTTTGAAAGAGATTCATTGAATATCGAAACAGATGATTGTTCTGGATTATTATGCGAAATTAATATTGCCAAGCACCAGCTAAGGTTAAAAGAAGAGCTGGAGAAAATGAAAACAGAGATTGCTAAAATTAAATTGATCAATATAACAGAGATCAACAAGTGGATGGTGACTTCGAATCTAAAGTTGAAAACTGTTAAATTCACAGAAAGAATGATAGAAAGTCGGTTGCCCGAATTGCAGAAGAGATTTTTCTCATTTGAAGCAAATGAGATACCCGATGCTCCTAGGATCTTTGTGAAGTTTTTAGGGAAATGTGTTCAGTGTATTGATGCGGAAAAAGGAAGTTCGTCAACACAAGCTTAAAACCTTTTTTAAATGTTTTTATTATTAGAAATTAAAAAGAAATTGTAAACGGTTGACATTATTTTTATGTAACCGAAATATTAGGAAGTTGGTTAGTCACCAACGAGAAACTTTGATGAAAATGTATAAATATAGTTTCTAGAGGCTGAGAAAAGGCTTCAGAAATTTTGGAGAGAGCCATTTTTTGTAATATCAGTTTTCAAATACATCAGAATATAGATCGCAAACGAGATTCTGGATCCTGCAACTTTGTAGCTATGTGTCTTCTCCCTGTTTATTATACTTTGTTGAATTTTCCCTTTTAATATTTTTCTAACAAGTAATCAATTTGAAGTTATATACATCATTGATTTATATTTCAAATTGGTTTGGATGTCAAATGATTATAGTTTTTCCTCTGAAATCACTTTTAGTAATTTTAAGACCTGTAAAACTTTTGTTCCTTAATACTTAACTCTTGTTAGAAACCTCGTTTTTCTTTCACCATTGTCTATTGAAATATGAGATTCTTTCTTGATTAAAGCCTCATATTTTTCTGTAGTGTTTATTTGTTAATTACAATTCTCAAAATTGTTACAAAACCAGGAAACGGCCTCAAATGTGTTTACATTACTATTTTGGGTTTTTAAATTGTTTTTCTTGTTCTCATCTCTGGAAATCTGAAGTAACAAACTGATCAAAATCCCTTTACAAATAAATAAAGTTTTATCATCCATGACTATCCCAAGTAGCAGACAACCCAACGTTGAACCAGGCCTTCAGGATCAAACCAGTATTGCCTTGAATTTATTTAATACCATTTTACAAACAACAACTAACCGAGTTGAGTTAGAACATTCATGGGCTGCTATTGAGCGAGACATTAGCATCCAAGAACAACAGGAAGCAAGACAGAGACAGTTGAGAAACTGATTCTGTTTTAATTTTCCTTTGATTTCTTATTCTCAAATCACTCTTTTAAATCATTTACGGATGCCTTGACGGTATGCTTTATAGCCTTAAAGCATAAACTCAGGAACAACACAATCAATGGTCTTTCCTTTAGGTACTTAGTAAAAAAAAATTTGAATAAAGATGATCATAAATAAATACTTCATGTTCATGGTGAATTTTCCAAAATGCAACCACCAGGTTCTTCAACTATAAGGTTCTCTTGCAAGAAGTTAAATCCAACAATTTGGTGTGATTTCACGTTTTTTTTCATATGTAGATGGAAAACAAGTTTTTGTACAGGGGTTCTTTGTTCTAATATTTTTTGGTTAAATGAACCCCCTTCCTCAAAAAATGCATGGCCATGTATTAGACTAAAGAGAGGGGTGAAAGTACTATAATACCAAGCCCTTGAGCCCAAGGATATATTGTAATAGTGACATATATGTAAAATGGGATGTTGGTGCACTTGTTCATGAACCCTTAATCCAAATGTTCAGTTGTTTCTTACTTAATTCTCTTACCATATGCCTTATGATTTGGCTCTATTCTCTTACCATATGCCTTATGTATGATTTGGCTCTATTCTCTTACCATATGCCTTAAAAGCTTGATGAAGAGGATGATCTCGAATCCCATAATTGATATCATTCATTTAAAACCATTACCACATGTTCTGGAAACCCAAAAATGCGATCTGAGCAGAAAGAAACCCAATCTGGACTCTTATGTGGTTTCGACGGCTCTTTAGTCTTGTGTTTTACCTTTTAGCCGCCAAAATTCAGAGCTTTTCGACGGCTCACTATATTACGAATTTTACCACTTAGCCAATGAAAGCTCAAATTTAGCTTTTGGTCTATTTTGCGATGCAAATCGATTTATTCATTGAAATACCATGTTAAAAGAGCCTGTCTCAAAGATTTTGAACTTTAAGATTAGAAATAACTCTTCTACCTAATGATCTTCTTATCATGTGATTTGGAAATCATTAGCAAGTTTTTTTTTTATCGCTAACACATTGATTGTCTTCTACCTAGTCTTTATAGCACCAATCAAATTTTGTTGATTTGCATTCTACAACATTAATCCCGCGACATCTACTCATAGAGCCTGGAATTAGTTTAAGTAGGAAATAGTTCAAATTTTCCAAACCTGACAACAACTATAAAGGAGAGTTGTACATAACACTACATCATTCAGACAGTGACTTCTGAAGTGGGGAATAGACAAATACGAACAAATCACCCAACCAGTGGCATCCATATCAATCTAAATACTGAACAATAAGAACAGAAAATTTTGAGTAGGTACAAGCTTTGTTGCATTAATACTTAGAAGATATCCTTTACCACGAACACCTAACCTGTACAGGATTTAAATATAATTTCAAGTTCAACCTAGTTCAAATTTCATTGGAATAACATGGTATCACATTTGATCCCCTCAACTCAATTTACAGTTCTTGTCGCCTAGGGAAAAATAGAGTTTGGACCACAATTTACATTTTAGAGAGACTAACACAAACTATAGTTGAGATTATTCTATCTTTCCATATTCGATAGAGAGTTTGACAGTGGAAAGACTCAACATCTTACCAAGATCAATGCCAACATACCTTGGAAACCACTAGAAAAAACATTTTTTGTGATTTGCAATTAACAAAAATCTACGTTTGTTCTATCTACATTATTTCTTACCACATAAACAAACACACACACACATATATATATATGCACTTCATTTCCCACAACAACAACATGAATTGGCTAAAATTGTTCCATAGAAAGCTACAGAACAATAATCTGACTAAATCATGCATTGGTGTGTCTGTTTATTTTCTTCAGTGTATATATATAAATACATATGATCCATTAATTACTTGAACATGGTATCTCACCTACAACAAATTGTGACTGGGTAGATGTGTCATTGTTTTAGGAGCTGGATATCACTTTTGTTGCAGACATAGTATATACGTTGGTGTATCATAATTAAAGAACATTGTGTATAAATGAATTTCTTGTATTATTGTTTGATTGCATTGTGAATGTAAATATGCAAGTAGTTAATCAAGTGTTGTGTTTGAACATCGAAAGAAGAGACAAAAAGTGCATTTCTTAATTCCTTCACAAAATAGAAATCGAATTGTTTTTCCACTGATTGGCATTCAACTGGAAACAATTATATACACATATTTAATTTGGCATTATAAAACTGCATTAAATAGAGTTTGGACTTTGTTGACAGAGTTGAAGTGTTGTGTGAGTACCTTCAATTGGAAGTGCAAACATACCAGTGGAGTCTTGAACCAAAGAAGGAAACAAAGCCTTCAATCCGTGGAATAACAAGTAAACCAAGTTCACAAACCTAAATCTAAATAGAGATTGTAGAGGAGCAATTGTTTATTTATGAATAAAAGGCATTTTGAAGTATTTCTACGGATTACATTTGTTGTGTTATTGACCCTTCATTTCCATGCCATGCATGCATGGGTTCCTTCTAAATAGGACTGGCATAAATTTTTCTGGGCCAAATAATACAAACTTTTAGAGGCATTTTCTAAAAAAAATTAATTTCAAGTTCAACATCAGCCCAAACGTAGCATCTTTTACTGGGTGCATCTATGTGACTCGGTAGAAACACAAGAAGAATAAATGGTGTCATTTCCTTGAGTATGATTTCAATAACAATAAATACTTGAAACTAAAATGCTTAAATACAAATGATGAAAATCTTTGGTTATAGATGGACTTACACAACTCCAAGTTAAGTAAATTTGACTATCAAAACTAGAATAACACTTTCCTAAACCTTGCAATATTCCATGTTTTCAACAAATGATGTCTTTATAGAGAAAAAATGTAGATTTAAAAACATGGAAATCAAATCTTTAGATGACAACAAATTCTTTACAAAATGAAATCTAGATGAAACCAATTGAGCAGAGGGTTCAAGAAAATGTAACTGACCAAGATGCACCTTAAAACAATGAATAAATTGTGAAGTAAGTAGAATATTACCTTATTGTATAATATGTAAGTAGCCATAATAATATAAATGCAGAATAGCTCATAGAGAAACTGTAATTTTACAACTATGTTCTATGATAGGTATAGATAATTGCAAAATTTTGCAACAAAATACAATGAGAAACATCATCAACAGACTCATCTTTGAGAAATTTACGATCAACAATTATCAAAATCAAAATAACGAGCAGGTTAATGATGAGATATCATCATCTTCAGTGTATTATTATACCATTCATATGATATTGTCATCTTCAGCCTTTGAGCTATTAATCAACCATTCCACTTTTACTTGTCCAAAATTTAATGTTGTTTTTGTGTTGTCCCTAAAAACCACATTTTTAAGAGATTATACACTTGATGTCTGGAAATTTAATGCAACGACATGTGGTGTTCCAAATCTTACCTCTATTGTGCCATGCCTTATGATATTATGGTCATAGAGAGATGGAACTAATGTGATAAAACATGCAATCTTGAATCAATTACATAACCAGATTACAACCTTTAATTTCCCTTCAACGCATTGTCCATCTATGTCAAGTTGAACCTCGTGTACCCTCAATCTTAAAAGGAGGTCATGAATAGCATTTGATAACACGGAATTTGAAACAATTTTTCAACTAATTAAGGAATTGGATGGTTTCCCAAGACTGTATTCTAGTGCAATGTCTTTGGTTTCCAATGAACATCCTTCTCGTTTTCACTCCACAACACCACAACATGATCATTGCTCCCAGTAACAAAGTGGGAATCATCCCAAGGCATAAATATCATACACTTTAAGATACCCTTTATTAGAGGTTTATCTTCCCATTAGAGATCCTTATTTTTTCCCATTCTCTCTTAATTATTAGAAACTAAATGACAAGAAAAAAAGTTTCCCTTTAAATGCATTCATGTTCACCAAAACTAAATAAAACAATTCCACATGGAGGATATTGAAAAACAGAGGCATATCGGAGTTCGGGTTTCGGCATTTATGAACACCCAACACAAAAATAAAAATAAAACAATTATTTCCTAAATGTGAAACGCAAATAGTCTTTGGGCCCAGCACTTCGGGTTCAGAGTTTGGAATGTGAGAGGGTCTATCACACAAGCCCATGGATGACCCAAAAAAGAAACCCCGAACATCTATGCTTTGAATCAATGTGGGGCCAGGTTCGCAATCAGAAGAACCAAATAATTACAGTGTTTACTCAAATTGAAAACAATATAGCGAATCCGATCAAGGAATGAAACAAGTTTACGAACTCAATAAAACAGAGTATAAATAGAGAGAACACCTCCGAATACAAAATAGCAAATTATGTTCAATGTGATTTTGAGCTCTCTCCATTACAATCTGTTTCAGGTATTTATATAAACACTAACAAAAATTGCCCCTTCAATCTTAGAAAAGATTTAATTAAGGCGGTAGTGGTATCTTGTGGCCTTCAAAGGTTAAGGCGGCCACCGCTAGAGCTATTTAGAGCAAACCAGTAAAACCATGCTTAATCCTCAAGTCTTGAAGGGTCAAGACGGCCACCGATGCGTCGTTATTCAAGCAATGAAATGATTACAATCTAACATACTTCATCTTAATCATTTCAAAACAAAACAACCAAAAACATGCAATACAAGATTGTTGTTAACAATGCATTACAGCTTACAGACCCCAATATTATCTCTATGAATTTTAAACAATTCATTTCCCAAAGGCTTTGTAAATATGTCTGCAAATTGTTCTTCAGACCTGCAAAACTGAACAAAAATTTCTTTACCATTTACCATCTCTCAAATGAAATGATACCTCGTATCAATGTGCTTACTCTTCTTGTGAAAAACGTGATTCTTTGACAATGCAATGGCATATTTATTATCACAGACATATTGAGTTGCACCATTCTGCTCATGCAATAATTCATTCAAGATTCTTCTCATCCATACAACTTGACATACAGCTTCTTCTATTGCAACATAATCTGCCTCGGTAGAAGATAAAGTCACTATGGGTTGTTTCTTTGATGCCCATGCCACTGCTCCAGATCCAAGACTGAACACATAACCAAATGTGTTCTTCCTATCATCAATGGAACCTGCAAAATCACTATCAGTATATCAGATCAGCTCAAATTTCAAGTTTGATGTGTATCGGATACCAAAATCAATTGTTCCAACAATATATCTCAGGATCCTCTTTCCTGCTTGCTGATGGGTACTCTTCAGAGTCTCCATGAATCTGGAAATTAAACTAACAACAAACATAATATCAGGTCTTGTTGTTGTTAAATACATAAGGCTTCCAACCAACTTCTTATACAGAGTTGGATCAACATATGATCCCTCATCCTATTTGCTAAGTTTAGTACTAGTTTCCATTGGTGTTGCAGTAGGTTTACAATTCAACATTCTAAACCTTTTCAATACTTCATTCGCATGTTTATTTTGACAAATGAAAATTCCATCATCAGATTGATCCACTTCAATTCCAAGGAAATATTTCATCAATCCTAAACCAATCATCTCAAACTCCGTTTTTATGGCATTTTAAAAATCAGCTACAGATAGATCTCCAGTAAAAATCAAGTCATCAACATACAGACAGACAATCAAAATTTTACCTTCCTGGTTTACCTTTGTATACAAAGTTGGTTCACTTGGACTTCTACTGAATCCAACACTAATCAGGTACACATCAATCTTTCTATACCAAATGCTAACACTAATCAGGTACACATCAATCCTGCTATACCAAACGTTGGATGCCTGCTTCAATCCATATAAAGCTTTTCTTAACTTGTAAACTTTATCTCTGTGCTTATCAATCTCATAACCCGGAGGTTTTCTTGCATAAACCTCTTCTTCCAAACATCCATTCAAGAATGCAGACTTAACGTCCATTTGATGCATGATCCATTTATTATGAGTTGCAATAGCTAAGACCATCCTCACTGTGTCAATTCTTTTTACAGGAGCAAAGGTTTCATTGTAATCAATACCGGGTTGCTGACTAAACCCCTGAGCTACAAGTCTTGCCTTGTACTTTTCAACTTCACCTTCTGCATTCAACTTAGTCTTATAAACCCACTTAGCACCAATACTGTTCTTACCTTCAGTTAAATCGACAAGATCCCAAGTATTATTTCTTTCAATGGAATCAATCTCCTCATCCATTGTTTTTATCCAGACATCCTCTTTAACAACTTCATCAAAACTTACAGGATCACATGCCATTATTGCAAAATTTGAAACCTGATCTACTTCTTCATTCTCATCATATAATTCTCTTAAGATTCTAGTCTTCTGACCTTTAAATCTGTTTTTCAATGAAACTAAAGTAGGATTCGATTCACTACTTACCTGTGAATCTGTTTGATGTCCACCATGTCTAGATGGCTCACCACGCTCATGAGTTTTGGGCGATCTAAATTGAGATGGGATGATATCTGATGCTTCCCTTATAGGACTTCTCATTGTAGGCGTATGTGCATGTGGAACCAACTGTCCACCTCCTTCATCCTGCTCAGCTCCATCATCATCTTCACGGGGTAACACAACTCCCTCTGAAACAGATTTATCAATACTTCAATCCCAGGCTTCCTATTCCTTAAATTCAACATCTCTATTGATTACATACTTCTTGGTGATGGGATTGTAGAGTTTATATGCCCTAGACTCTTCACTGTATCCAACAAAGATACATCTCTCGCTTTTGTCATCCAACTTCCTCCTCATTTCTTTAGGTACATGCGCAAATGCTATACATCCAAAAACTCTAAAATAAGTAACATTGCAAGGGTTACCGTCCCAAGCTTCCTGAGGTACTCGATTCCTCATGGTCTTGGTCGGACTTCTATTCCAGATATATACAGAGCAAACAACTGCATCTCCCCAGTATTCATTTGAAAGATGCTTCTCTTTCAACATGCTTCGAGCCATATTCAAGATGGTCTGATTCTTCCTTTCAGCTGTGGAGTATATCGAGTAGTAAACTGCCTTTTAATTCCATGAAAATCACAAAATTCAATGAATTCATTTAGTTTATACTCACCTCCTCTATCATACCTCAAGATCTTAATGGCTCGACCACTCTCATTCTCAACCATAGACTTAAACCTCTTGAAAACTTCAAAGGCTTCAGATTTCTGCTTCAACAAATACAACCAAGTCTTCCTACTGAAATCATCAAGAAAAGTCATAAAATAAACACTACCATTCAAAGAAGGTGTTTGCATAGGTCCACACAAATCCATGTGGACAATTTCCAATGGATCTTTTGCTCTGTAAGAAACACCTGAAACAAATTTCTCTCTGTGATGCTTCCCAAGTATACAACTCTCATAAGAGCTTGTAGGTTATTGAATACAGGGCAACCCCTTTACCATCTGCTTCTTCTGTAATAGATCTGAGCCACCAAAATGTAAATGACCATATCTCAAATGCCATAACCAAGATTCATCTAAACTTCCAGCTTTATAAGCATTCAAAGAACCACTCAAATCATTTCTCATAACAAGTGGAAACATCTATTCTCGGTCATCTCTACTCTTGCAATCAACTGTTTGCTGGGTAATTTATCATAGATTGTACATACCTTGCTCTTGAAGAACACTCTGTACTTTTTCTCCATCAGTTGTCCAATACTAATAAGATTGCATTTTAAAACAAGCACGAAATAAACATCGTCAATATTTCTTCTCTTATTATTCTTAGTGTAAACTGGAACTACACTTTTACCATTAACTGTAACCTTACAGTCATTTCCTAGTTTTACTTCAGACTGAATACTAGTATCAATAGAAGAAAATAAATCCTTATTACCAGTCATGTGGTTACTGTAACCACTATCCAAAAACCAAATATCATTATCACTTTCCTAAGTGACATTACAAGTCAAGAACACGAAATTTTGATCATCCTCAAACTCATTTGTGATATGTGCAGACTGTTTTCCAGCATCTGCCTGCTTCTTCCAACATTTGTTAGAAAAATGCCTAAACTTCTTACAATAATAACATTATACTTTAGATTTATCATACCTCTGATTTTCTTGCTGCCAGGGTTTGCTGCTGCTCCCTCTTAAATTAGGAGGATTCTGCAGGGACTTCTCCTCACACTCTGATTCAGTTATGTTATCCCTTCGACTAGAAGATCAACCTCCTCTTCCACGATTATAAGACCTTCCTCTGGTAACATGCAATTGGGATTTGAAAGCACGCTCCATTGATACTTCTTCATATCTAGATATCCTAGATTCATGAGCAACAAGAGAACCAGTTAATTCATCAATATGCATTTGACTTAAATCTTTAAATTCCTCTATGGGTACAACTACAGGTTCAAACTTCTTGGGTAAACTTCTCAGCACTTTCTCAATAACTCTTTTATTCTCAACATTATCTCCATATTGTCTGAGCTGGTTCACAACACTCATCACTTGAGTAATGAAAGTATCAACACTTTCATTATCTTTCATCTTCAGATTTTCAAAGTCCCTTCTTAAGTTCTGCAACTCGATTGTCTTCACCTTGGACACACCTTGATAACAGGTTTCAAGGATGTCCCAAGACATCTTCGAAGATGCAGCACTAGAAATTTTCGTAAAAATGGATTCATTTAATCCTTGTTGGATTAATCCAAGAGCCTTGTTATCCTTTTTCCTATTTTCTTTTAGCAAAACACGATCATCATTAGAGAGAGACATTTTTGTTGCTACATCAACTGGCTCAGCATAACCATCAATAACATAGGTCCATAAATCCTGAGAATGCAAAATCATCCTTATTCAAATATACCAAGAGTCATATGACTTCTCGCTCGGGACAGGAACCTGAACTTGAGAAGAACTACTACCAAACACAACCATTTATATAAAAATTTGAAAGAAATCAAATAAACCTTCACACAGGAAAATGAGAGGGTAAAATTGGGCACCAACAAGAACTATCTGCACTGAACTAAGAAATAGGAGGATGGACTACATGCTCTGATATCAAATATTGAAAAACGGAGACACATCGGAGTTCAGGTTTCGGCATTTACGAACACCCAACACACACAAAAAAAATAAAACAATTATTCCCGAAATGCAAAACGCGAACAGTCTTTGGGCCCAGCACTTCGGGTTCGGAGTTTGGAACGTGAGCGGATCTATCACACAAGCCCGCGGATGACCCGAAAAAGAAACCCCAAACAACTATGCTCCGAATCAATGTGGGACCGGGTTCACAATCGAAAGAACCAAATAATTACATCCTTTAATCAAATTGAAAACAATATAGCGAATCCGATCAAGGAATGAGACGAGTTTATGAACTCAATAGAACAAAGTATAAATAGAGAGAACACCTCTGAATACAAAATAGAAAATTATGTTCAATGTGCTTTCGAGCTCTCTCCATTACAATCCGTTTCAGGTGTTTATATAAACACTAACAAAAATTGCCCCTTTGATCTTAGAAAAGATTTAATTAAGGCGGTAATGGTATCTCGTGGCCTTCAAAGGTTAAGGCGTCCACCGCTAGAGCTATTTAGGGCAAACCAGTAAAACGGTGCTTAATCCTCGAGTCTTGAAGGGTCAAGACGTCCATCGATGCACCTTTATTCAGGAGGTAAAATGATTACAATCTAACAGAGGAGGCATTAATTCGAATTCAAAGTGAACCCTTCCTCCTTTAGTTCAGACAACAACTTCATGGTGATTGAGAATTTCTTTGACTTTGTCAACCTCAAGACAAAAGAATAACTGTGTTTATCATGCTTGAAACCTTAATTCTTCAACCAATAAGAAAATTCTAATGCAATGCGTGCATTTTTCACTCGCTTGATCACCAACACTACTTGATGACTCTTCCAATCCACAGATACATCCTCTAGAGCTACAGTAGTAATAGGCGTCCGAATATGAAGGCTTTTTGTGTTTTAGAAATGTTGAATTTACCATGCTTATTATCCATGTTCTGATGTTTGATTCCTGGAACAACCTTCAAGAATAGTTCAAAATTTAGAAATTTATACCTACTCTTTTAACCAGGCCAAAGTTCATGCGCAATTACTATGTCTTCCTCCTCCTATGTTCACTTCCCATCACACTTAAAATGACCAAATGAAACCAAGCACAATAATGAATAACCAACCTTCTCCAATGTTTGATTTCTTACTACAATCATCTTACTTGCACTTATGTTGCAAATATCATGTTTTGCCTAGGGTTGGATTACTTTAATGCTTTGTTTAACCAAACTCTTTTGTTGTAACTTGTGAATTAGTAAAAGCTCTATTGATTCTCTCAAGAATTCTTGCTACTATTACAGCCATTTGTCTGGCTTGACAAATCTAACTACCTGCAAATTAAGGTTTGCATGAACAACCTATTTCCATGCAAATTAGCAAGAACAATACATTAATAGATAGGGAATACAAGTCATAAGTTTTCAAAAATAAAATAGGACACTCAACTAATTTATTGTCATTATTATGACTTGTTCCTACATGAAATTATCTCTTGTTGAACAACAACTAAAACTGAAAATGCAATGTCTTTGCAAGCTAAAAGGACATGTCAGCAAATTGAATTGATACATGATAGAATATTCAAATAAAATCTCTTAAGGAAAAAATAGGCATATAAAGACAAAAATACAAAAACCTTAATGATGTTGAAATAATGTAACTGCGAAGAGCATTCTTATTATTATTTTGTTATTGGATTAAATCCCCATTGCGGATTAATCATGTCATTATTATTATTATTGTTATTGGATTAATCCCCATTGAGGATTAATCATGTCGGTAATTGTATAAGGACCAAATCCCCTTTTGCGGATTGGTCATCGGACAATTACAAAGGACAGAATAAGAAGTCGGTCCTAGCAGTTATAATGGAAGACCCAAAATTAATTAAAGGTGGGTTTACCCACCCAGAGTGAGAGGTCGGCCCTGCCAGTTGTGACCTTTCACACATGCCAGTTTGATATAAATAAGAGGCTAGCGCCTCACTTCAAAAACACAACTCACTTGCTCATTCTCTTATGAGGCAAACTGCAATTACAAGTTGGAGAGAGGAGAAGAAGGGTGGCGCATCTCTTGGGCAGGACTTTTTGTATTGGTTTGAGTTATCTCTTGAACATTGTATAAGCTATTTATGATAAGGAAGTTTTTGCTGGGTTTTCTTCCCCTAGAGGGTTTCCCAAGATAAATGTTGTGTCTCTTGTGAATGTGTATTTCTCAGTGAT
>ML786912.1:232909-249380 GCA_009831015.1 Picea engelmannii | reverse complement strand
AATTGGAATGTACTAATAAACTACAATTAGCCTCACTTGTTAAGAAGATCATTTTTACCAAAATACCTAATAGAGTAGTATAGAAAGCTCCCCTTAAACTTCACTAAAAAATGTCTAGCATAAATCATGTTTGATGAGAAAAAAATAAGAAAGGAAAATATTCAATCTTACAATAAGAACATGAAAGAGAATAATGCTCAAAATGACCACATATTTACAAAATACTTAGTGGTCCCAGCTATCTCATGTCATTTTCATATTTTGAATAAAATGTTGGCATTCATTAAGAAAATATTTTCATTTCCTTCCATCTATGTTTTAATCCTAATTACAGTGGAAACTTAATTTTGTTTAAGTAATGGGAAGCAAAATATGTTTGCAGCAATAGTCTTTTGACAATTAGAGTGATTTTACACATCTATTGCAACTGAAATCTCCTCATCTACCACAACCAGAACCAATTAGAGTGATTTTACATATCTACTGCAACGAGAAAAAAATATGGATTTCAATAAGGATAAGAAATCAACCATGCTCTGGAATAAAGTTTAGAGTTTTGGATAACCACCCTCCACATTAATGTTGATTAAAGTATGTGATTGGGCACAAGGTTCACACAAAAGTACTATATCTAGTGTACAAGCAATGCCTTTGGCCAAAGCTACAACAACATTGAAGCAACATCAAGACAATGAATATCAGGATAGCCTATCCATGAAATAGTTGTTTTGACCCAGGCACTCCAATTGAAAGACTCAATGAAGAGGAAAAAACATTTGAATTCAGATGGTAGGAAAAAGAGAATAACACCTTTCAGTCAAAGAACAAAGGAGTTCACAAAGGAGAGGAGTTTCTTCTTACATAATATGTTACACAACAAGCAAGATTGCTAGCCTTTGGAAACACTGGAAAATATTGTAGTTTAAGAAAACCCCATTAATAGAGATTAATAAATAGTTGTAAAGTAGTTTTCTCTTTCCTCGAGGTCAAATCCTGCCCCAAAGAATTGTTGTAGACATATAAGAGGAGAATAGATACATCATTGTGTGCACAACAAAGGCCAACAATTTTCATTAATTTTGACAAAAATCAATAGAAGACCTCTGCTCGCTCAATATAGTATTTTTCTAAAGCCTAAAGCTTACACCACTAGAAATATAACCTTGGTGATTGATCCACCTTCAAGAATACAGAGAAGCAAGATTCATCTAAGGTGACCATAACCAAATACCATTCTAGACAATTTTTTTAGAGTTATGTTTGAAATCGGTCCAATGGGAAAGAAACTAACACTAACATTTTTGTTAAAAATAAACAAGGGAAGAGGGATGGGATTATCAATACGAATGCAGTCCCTTCATGTCAATTACAAGGCTCCAAATTACGTTTTCTCAAGAAACATATAAACCCCCCCACCCCCTAAATACTCATCAATATATTTCTTTAAACTTTAACCCTTTTTTAATATCCCTTTATGAACGAAAATGTTAAGGTATTGTCAACTTAGTGAAGTCCCCATGAATTTGATCACCTATTCCATGCCTAAGCAAGCTTGTAGCATCTCACAGAACTCAAAAATGTTACTTTGTTAGGTTTTTATCCCCCAAGGATGTATTGGCCAAGAGTCCCCGAAATGGTTTGGGATGCGACTTGCAACTGGCCATATAATGAAAACCGAGACTTGGATTGAGGAATCATCATCTCCGTTGGATTCCTGGCATAAGATTTCAGCTAGATCACCCCTTACTCCTGGGTCTCATGCCTCAAAAGTTGTTGTTTTCATCGATTTTGAGAACTAGGGTTTTGCTCAGTAAGAAGCAATGCAACATTTGGATTTAGGGTCCAATTTATGAAATCATGCCTCGAGAGAAAATGGACAATGTGGTCACATAATCCATACCTAAACAAGCTTGCAGCATCTCACGAAACTCAAAAAATTTGTTTTGTTAGCTTTTTATGCCTTGAGCAAGAATTGGCCAAGAGTCCCTGAAATGGTTTGGGATGTGACTTACAACTAGGTACAAAACGGAAATAGAGACTTTGGTTGAGGAACCGTCGACTTTGATGAATTACTCGGATATGATTTCAG
Organism: Picea engelmannii; assembly: GCA_009831015.1. Taxonomy (NCBI): domain Eukaryota; kingdom Viridiplantae; phylum Streptophyta; class Pinopsida; order Pinales; family Pinaceae; genus Picea; species Picea engelmannii. The sequence continues at coordinate 247,291 of ML786912.1, read as the reverse complement.
CTATATCACCCCTCATTCCTGGTTTCCATGCCTCGATAATTGCTTTACTCATTGATTTTGATAACTAGTGTTTTGCTCAGTTTGAAGCAATGCAACATTTGGATTAAGGGGTCCAATTTATGAAATTGTCCCTTAGGAGCGGATGGACAATGTCGCCACCTAGTCCATGCCTAAACATGCTTGTATCATCTCATGAAACTCAAAAATGTTTCTTCGTTAGGTTTTTATCCCCCAATGAGGTATTGGCCAAGAGTCCTCGAGATGGTTTGGAATGCGACTTGCAACTAGGCATATAACGAAAACCGAGACTCAAATTGAGGAACCGTTGTTTCCATTGGATTCCTGGCATAGGATTTCAACTAGATTATGCCTCACTCTCGGGTGCCATTATAATACCCTTGTTTTTCCTAGCTTGTAAATATAACTATAACTTGCTAAAAGACTATAGGCAGACGGAATATGTGTGGATGTTGGAATTGATGAACTTTTTTACTATAAAAGGTAATGTATATACTTTTATTATTAATAAAATGGAAATGGTTGCATAAATGCTGAAGGGGTTTGCCAAGGTAGATCATGATGCATGAGAGAGATGGTGAGGGGAACCAACAATGGTTGACATGACCCCCACTAGACCAGTACTCTACTAGATTTAAATTATTTAGACCCAGAATAGTCCTCTTACCCAGAAAACTAAATTACCAATCAGGCTGGTAGTTTGGAACTCCTCCTCCAGAGTCAATGGGGAGATGGGCAGAGTACCCATATGAAAACTTCACCTAACCCACAAAATTGAGATTTGGACCCATGAAATCTTGTTGAGGAAGGAAAGAAAAGAGGGAAAATTCGTGGGCAGAAAGGAGGTAAAAATATGAGTCTAGGGACCATTTTATGGGGAGGGAGAGCATGTGTAGATCTCTAGTTTTGAAGAGAACTGAAAAACGAATTTGTTTTGGGTACCGAAATTTGTTGGGCAACGTTTTCAGTCTAAGGTGATAAATGTGGTTGCAACAATATTAGTGACTAAGGAAGCACTCATTGCAAACCCCCTTGCTTGGTGGAGAGAAAACTGATCTACCAAGTTCCTATGGGAGGAGGAGAGTGGTCTTTGTCCCTAGTTTTTGTTGAACAGAAGGAAGAGTCTTTCAGAGCATCATGATCTAGCTAGGGGGTGGCCAGTGGTAAATTCATCCAAGAGTTGTTTTTCCTATGGTTGGGTGGAAAAGGGCACCCCTTTTAATAGTTGCATCACTATTTGGTTTCTAGATAAGTATATTTGGTTAAATCTATGTAGTGTTTAGATTAGAGAAAAATTTATACTATGTTTTAGAACTGTGTAAGTTTAATTTTTGACAAAAGTGACTTGAGAAATTTAAGAAGAATAAAGAGAATGTCTTAGTTGAAGCTCTTTTGATTTAATTTCTTATCTCTTTCCTATATGTGTGCTAAAATAAGATTTATGGGAGTGGATGTTGCGGTTGACTGTGTTGTACAATTTAATGCATGTTGGGGAATTGATGATTGAACAGTTAAAAATATCTATAACACCTTTGAAAGAAGATAGAGCGATTTTTCTGTGTAATATTGCTCCATTTTAGTATGTCCTAAAATCCCTTGCCAGAAAAGTTAGAAGATATCAGATTTGTGTGGACTTTAGGAAATAATGTCAATTATGGGAAAAAAAATGAAAGTCCTTATAAATAATTATTGAGGAAAATTAATTAGGACATAAACATTAAATTGGTCTAAATGAAATAAAATGAAAAAGTTTTCAAATTTCTATTTGGGGCATAAATAAACATTTATGTTTAAATTATCTCCTAAATTTGGGAAGAATCCCCTTAAATTTTGGTGGGCAGTGAATCTTGGTAGAAACACTGAATTTAGTGTGGAAGTAAATCTTTGTATTAGGACCATTTCCCTCAAATTTGGTAAGAGTAGTAAAGCACAATAATAAGGAAATAAAAGTTTACTCATTTACCCATGAGAAGGGAGAGATTATAATTATATTTTAATTTCTAGGGTAGAGAAATTTCCTTTGAATATAAACTTGTATTAAATCTCTTTATAAAGCCTGGAAAACTATATTTTTCCATTCCTTATTTTTCTATAAAGCAAATAATTTTCCTTTAAATCATCTAGGTAACAAAACTGAGTAAAACTATGGAAATATATGTATATATGTCTATATACATATGAATATTATTATTATTATTATTTTAATATTTTGAAAATGCAGGTTAAAGCCCCTGGAGCATAAAAGACATGAGACCAAAGAGAGTAGAGAACAGAGAGTTGGGGAAAGAAGCAAAAGTTTGGCTACTTGGCTTGAAGAAGTACTTCAAAGTCCATGACTACTCTGAAAAATTAAGGCCCGAATAGCCATTTTCAATTTGAATGAAAAGGCTTCTATTTGGTGGGAGGACCTTAGGAATGTGAAAGGAATCCATAAGAAGGAATTGTCATGGAAATAATTTGAGATATACTTCAAGAAGAAGTATCTGTCTGAAAAATACTATGATGGGAAGACCAAGGAGTTCTATGAACTCAAGCTAGGAAAACTCAAAATAGATGAATATATCAATAAATTTCTTGAGTTGATGAGGTATGTGCCCTACATAAAGGATGAAAAGGTAAAAATGAAACAATTTATTAGTGGACTGCCTCAGTCCTTACGGGATAGAATTGATTTTGATGAACCAAAGACTTTAGAAGACACTATTTGGAAGGCAAGCTATTGCTATGAGAAATTCAAGAATAAGGAAGAACCTCATAAGGAGTGTGAATATGAAGAAGGGAGAAAAATAACCCTACAAGGAATTCAAAACCTTGTCTAAGTGAGCCAAATATCAACCCTTCAAGTGAAGAAGTATTGCAGAAAATGAAGGGTTTTCTTCTATAGAGGAGGCATTGAAAGACTTATAGGAGTATGATGAGATGAAGGCCATAACCATTCCCTGGTCCATATGATGGACAATAATTAGGATTCCCTACATAGAATCCTTCCCCTCCTGAATAACATGCACAACAGTTAAGAGAAGTTGTGGGAAGACCACAAGGGGACCTACAAGAGAGTATGTAGGTGGGAACTAGAGTTTTGAGCATAGGAAAATGGATGGATGGTTTCAAAGATGTTGATGATACAAACTTCCACTCCCTAGCTCTGAATGATATTCTAGTAGATGTATAACAATGGGAGAAGGACACATTGATGGAGGAGATTGAAGAGAAAGTGAAAGAGATGATCTCTACCCCTAGAGATATTGTGCTTTCCATCTGTAATGTTTCAACCAATTCTTTTTTTTTGTGTTTCAAAATGTTTCTTTAGTTTACAGTTTAGACAAAGTGTCAAACAATTTGCAAACAAGAATGCTAACAACAAATTCATACACTTTAAAACTCTGTTGATAACTATAATCAATCACCAATTGGAAACTCAAGACATCCAGGATATTAATTAATCTATATCGATTGAACACACTTACATTTACCCAAAGAAATATAATAATAACAATAGGAAACATTGGACTTATTTTGTTGTAATATGCTTTGATAAATACAATGAATGAGCTTCATGTAGATGATAGCAATGAGTTCCTTCCTTCCTTTCAATTGTAGTCTCCACTTTAGTAGTAATAACAACACTTGTGGGTGGAGGTTCCTTCCTCTCCTTGAAGATTCAACCCCTAACTCAGCTCATTCAATCTTTGTGACAACAAACTCGACCAACATTTAAAGTTCGACACTTTTTACTCCAGATTCATCCCACAGTCATAGTGTTTCCCATAACAACTAATCTCTACCACAATAATAGTAACTCGACCCTCTAGCAATTAGGTTCTTCCAGCAGAGTGAAGGATTTGGGCAACAATGAATATCAGATTCCCAAATGAAAACAGAAAGCGAACAGATAATAAAAAATACTCCACCACCACTCATCTCTAACTCCAAACGTCTCAACCAGCTACAAAACAAGTGGAAAATTTATCCACACATGAGATAATGTTGCCCAGGAAAGGAAGATTTTGTTCTCACACTAATAGTTGTCCCTTTGGCCACATAGAATACACCCCATCCTACAGAAAATGGGTGAATGAGGAACCCACAATTTCTTTAAGAAAACTATGCCTCCTTCAAGCTAGTTGACCCTTATACACCAAACTCAACCACAATCTAAATGGTTTACTTCGTCTTCATCAAATTCTTTGTTAGGTGAATGATTTCTTTGGTGAATGCGCGTGGGCTCAAAATATTTTATATTTTTTTGTTGTTTGAATAGTCTGTGCTAAATTGGGTGTCATTAGCGTCGAATTTAACACCGAGTATTGGCCCAAAATGTAATCATGTTGGGGCGCTAAATCTGGCGCTAATTGCACCCAATTTAGCACTAACTAATTGCAAAAAATGTGATCATTTTGGGGAAATTCAAATGGGGGAATACCATAGAGGAGAGAGATATTGTGCCTCTTTGAGAAGAAAAATAGTTTCTCTATCCCACATAAAAACACTCCACATGTATGAGGTGTCCTTGCTAACCTTCCCCACTCGCCTATTCTTTTTTATTAAAATCTTAGGGAGTCAATCATAAATATACATAATCTTGTATAACACTCAAAGAGGAGTAGAAATTTCATTGGAGAAAGTAGCTTTGTTCCTAGCCAACTACACGGACCACAACACTATGGTTGTAAGAGACAAGTGCTTTGAAAAATGTTCTTTGTGCATTTTTTCAGAGCATTCTCCACACTAGTTCCTACCTAGAGTCCTTTACCTTCTATGATTGTTTAAACGTCCCCAACAAGTCTAGAAAAATGATAATTTAGCAAAATGTGTTGAACATTTTCACCATTTACCTTGCATAAGAAGGATACACTTGGGCCATTCTAGGACCTATTTTTAAGGTTGTCCCAAATCAATATTTTGTTTCATAGTACTAGCCATAGAAAAACCTTTGATGTAAGTGGAGTTTTTAATTACCACACATCATTGAAGCACCATCTATCCTCCTCCATTGAAGCTGATCCAAAAACCATAGAGTAACCTAGTTTTGCAGTGTGACACCCCTTTCTAGATTAGATGTTTATACAAGGTCGTCATTTTTCTACCTAAGCTTTGAAGAGGCCTTGAATAGGGTTTGTTTGAACAATTTCCATTTATTTCCCTAACTTACTTCAAAACATAGTGCATGTGCATTTTTTGCTTGAAGTTCGTAGATTTTCTTCCATCCAAGTATCCTTTTTGGGCTAAGGTCACTACAAAGTCCACAACCCCCTTCCCATCTATCAAAGGGTTCAACCCTACCTTCAACTTTTTTCCATTCCTAGTCCTCCATCCTAATAAACCTCCTATCATGAGTTATCCCAGTACTCTCTACTTGTAGAAGATAGAACCACTTAAATACCTTTTAACGAAGAATTCTAAGCCATGCTTCTATAGACATTAGGTTGATGTACTTTTCCTCTAACTTTACGTTGATATACTCAGTGTTTATCCACTTAAATTCTTTGTTTTTAGGACTCTATCGAGTAAGAAAGGGTCCCTATGATCCCATGGTATAAAATGGTATTGTTGACATCCTAATACACATCTACAAATGTGGAGAAGTCTCAAACCCACTTGGTGTGTCCTTGGAGGCACAAACATGAATCCAAACCCACTGTCACCTTAATCTGGACTCCTTCCGTCTAGGCTCACTCTTAGGGAAGCCAAGGGGGGTAGACCCTATTAAACTATGTGAAGGTTTTAAAATATTCTAGGAGTTAATTAAATTTATTTATTAGGGAGACCCAACCCAATGACATCAACCATGCAATTTGCAATTACTTTAATGAAAAGCAAACCTTTTACAACAATTCAAACCAATTCCTAAAGATTATCAAAACTCTCTTATTGAAATATACACAAAACAAATATAAGTTTACAAGAATAAAACAGCTTAAGAAATACCTACTCAATGAATTAAAAAATAACTTTATACAATTACTTTAAAACAATGAATGAATAAAGAATGCTTATAAATAAATCAATATAAATCCTTACAGATGAAAATAACTTGCATAAGAATGAATGGAATGTAAATACTTGAAAATAAATTGCAAGAAAATGAAAATGTTGTGCAAGTGTTTAGGTTGTTTTTTAGTTAATTTTAAGTTTCTCTTTAGCTTAGTGGTTTATATGTAAAAAGTTGCAAACCTAAGCTATTTGACTACCCCAAGTCCTTATCCCTTAGCCAAAAGGAAATGTTGGGTGTTCAATAAGAAGAACAACAAGGTTATCCCCTAGCTCTGTAGGTCAAGTCCAAAGTGTTTGGGCGCTCAACAAGGAGGACACTTAGTGTCGTGAAACCGTCCACGACTTCAACCACTTCTAGCCTCCACAAGTCACCTTATTTTAGTGGCTAAACAATAATGGAAAATGAGTTCCTAATTAAAGTAACCACTCAATCATTTTTCCTTTCTTATTACCTCCACAAACATTTTGATGGGTACTGGACTTATCCTATTGTGATTTGAGGGTGACTCTCAGTGCTAACATTCTTGGCATCGTTGTTGAGGAACGAGTTGAAGACATTTCCCTGTGATTGAATGACAAAGAAATTATGATTCTGAAGGTGCATCAGAAATCAGTACCTTGAAGATTGCAACTTGCACCTGGCGACTCCACTGTTTCAGTTGTGGCTCCCAAAGGCAGACACACGAGGTCTACTCCACAACTGCCTCTGGAAACACCTGAAGCTGACCCAGAAAATATCATCAAGAAAGTAAAGACCTCTCAAGAAGGTCTTTCAATTGTTATACCAGGCGATTCTGGTAATTTACATGATTCTTATTTTAAAACTCCAGTAGTTGTATCCAATTCTCCTTTTATACCATCTGTTGGAGTTTCTAGAAGTTTAGATTTTGAAAGTTTTCATGTTGGACTCCCCCCTTCTAGTCTGCAGTTGAAAGAAGAAAGTTTTGAAATCCATGTTTCCCCTGATATTGTAAAGTGGTTTAGACCCAGGAGCTTAGAAGATTTTCCCACTCTGGGTTTTCCTACTCCTCCTCCTATCAAAGTTGTTGTATCTAAAGAGGGGGAAACTTATTTTCCTTTGAACCCCATATTATTTTCCTCCAACACTCAACCATTTCCCTTTTCCCCCAAAAATACAACTCCAGTATTACCTATCCCAACTCCATCTCCCCCTGGTTCTCCTATAATTCACATCGCAATGGCAGGTGTTAATCCTCCTAAAAACATAATGGATGCCATAGTGGCTGCTAGATATGCCCCTCTTATTTTGCCTCATCCTATGAATTCTCTCCCAGCTAGAGACTACCTTAAGTACATGCCCAAATTCATAGGCGAGGAAGACATAACTGCAGAAGAACACATTTCATCTTTTTATAGTTATGCGGATAATCATAACATTGAAAATGAAGATGTGTGGATGAGATTTTTTGTATAGAGCCTTGATTGCAAGACTAGGAAATGGTTCAAGGGCTTAAATCTTGGATCTATTGATGGGATTGAGGCTTTGGATGATTCATTCTTAAGACATTGGGGGGATAAAAAGGATTTCCTTTATTATATTACAGAATTTGGGTCACTTAAGAGAGGAGAGGGGGAATTTGTTTCAGATTTCTCAAAGAGATTTAATAAAATGTACAATAAGATTCCCACTGAAATAAATCCTACAAAATCCTCTACTAAGATTACTTATGCCAATGCTTTTGACCCTAAGTTTTGCCTCCTATTGAGAGAAAGAAGAGCTACCTCTTTAGCTCATATGCAAGATGCAGCCCTTGAAGTAGAGTCTAATATATTGGCAGTTGACAAACTTAGGAGTAAATATGATAGAGACAGAAGGAGAGGTAGGTTTGAAGCTTCAACCTCTGATTCCTCTGTTGCCCACCCTCAAGTGGATGAGTTTACAAAACTGGTAAAATCACTTTCTGCAGAAATGGAGAAATTGAAATTTGAAGGAAGGCAGAGCTATAGGAACCCCCAAAATGTTGATAATAGGGGTAATTTCAAAAGACCCAATAATGCCCCGCATATGATCCAAAGAGATCAAAGGAATAGGGATAGGGATGATCAAATAATCCAAGCCCCTCTCCAAAACAACCTTGTTACTGATGAAGGAAAGGAAGAAGATGTAGATCTTGAAATCCATTGTCTTGGTGACACCTCTTCATCCCCTCATTTAACTCAATATGAATATGAAGAGGCTCTCATGGGCAGCCAACTAAATGAGTTGAGCAAAGGGGAAAGGACGAGTGGAAATCCAAATAGATACAACCTTGGGTCCAAGAAGAAAGAGGGAAAGCTTGACATTCCTTATCAGCCTACTAGAACAAAGCATGTTGTTAAGGAGGTGGCAGCTAGCAGCAAAGAAAAAGAGGCACAAGACCCCCAGACAGTGGTTAAGATCCCTACCCCAAAAGTTAAGGAGATTTTGAAGCCTCCCTCCTCTTTCATCTTTGAGCATGAGATTCAAAAAATTAATATCTCTGTACCTTTCTTAGAGCTAGTTAAGAATGAAGATTTCAAAAGGTACCTTTCCAAAATGTTGCACTTCATCTCATCCCACAAACTCAGTCAACCTCCAAGATGAAAAACCAGTTGTCATACTAGGACCTTTGGTAGAGGATAGGGATGAATCCTCCCCTCCTTTCTATACATCATTGAACATTCATGATAAAGAACTGCGCAACTGCTTGATGGATTCAGGGGTATCTCATAATCTCATGCCTAAGACTGCCATGGATGAGCTTGGGTTGGAGGTTACAAAACCCTGTCATGACCTATCCTCATTTGATTCCAGGAAGGTGAAGTGTCTGGGGTTATTAAAGATCTAGTTGTCTCCTTGTTCCAATTGCCAATGAAAAGTGTGGTCATGGATATTGTGGTGGTTGATGTCCCCCCTAAGTTTGGGATGCTCTTGTCTAGATCTTGGATCAAAAGACTAGGGGGAACTTACATATGGATCTTCCATATGCCACCATTCCTGTTTTTGGGGGAGAACACAGAAGACTTTATAGGGAAGCACAACTTACTTACATTATCAATGATGAACCAAATCCAACCAACCACCCCATTTTTGCAATAGATATTGATTTAGGAACTAGTATGTTACAACTCATTGATTCTCCTCAAACACCTATTGAAATCAGAAAGCAACCCATCACCTCTTGTGAAGACCCTCCTCCCAATACCTTTGTTTGGAAAATGTTTTTTGATGGAGCCTCTTCTTGGGAAAGTGTTGGTGTTGGGGTAGTCTTTATTACCCCTACCCAAAAGACCATATCTTTGTCTTACAAGCTTGAATTTGAAGCAACAAACAATGTTTTGGGTTTGAGAGTTGTCAAAGACATGAAGATTGAGGAGATAGTAGTATTTGGAGATGTTGAGTTGATTGTTCATCAAGACATAAATCAGTATCAGGCTAAGCACCCCAAGTTAAGGGCCTACAGAAATGAAGTCTGGGATCTTGTTGATAGTTTCTTCTTGGCTTTTAATATTTCATTCATTCCAAGAGAGGAGAACATTGTCTAAGATTCCTTGGTTGTTTCAGCAAGTAAGTTCAGGGTTCCTTTGCCCCCCAAACTCAAGTATGAGGTGGAAGTAAAATACAGACCCTCGATTCCTGACATTGTCAAACATTGGAAGGCTTTTGAGGATGATCTTGAGATAAAAACGTTTCTTGAGACTGTGGAGGAATTCTCTGCTTTACAGATTGATCAAGATCAAGATATTGAAGAAAGACCTCATGCTGATATTTTTCTGAATAAAATTGTTGACCATCATATTGTTCAGTTACCCAATAACCATATTCCAAAATGACTTGTCCCCTTGGAGAGATTGTTTGATAGAAATGATGTTGTTGTAAAGGTTAAAAGTTCAACTGAAGATGTTGATGTGACTGAATGCAATTTAGGAACATAGGACGATCCAAAATACGTCAAATTGTCTAGCAGTTTGTCGAAGGAACAAAGGGCTTAGTATGTCAAGCTTTTAAAAAAAATTGCAGATGTGTTTGCATGGAAATATGAAGATTTGAGAACATATGACACCAACATCATTGAACATAAGATCCCTTTGAAAGAACAGACCAAGCCTTTTAGAAAGAAACTCAGACAGATAAATCCCATGCTACTACCTATTACGGAAAAGGAAGTGAAAAAGTTGTTGGATTCCCAGATCATCATCCCTTTGAGATATTCAGAATGAGTAGCTAACTTGGTGCCTATGAGGAAGAAAAATGGGGAAATCGGGTTATGTGTTGATTTCAGGAATTTGAACAGGAGCTCCAAAAAATATAACTACCCCTTGCCAAAGATGGATCACATTTTACAAAGAGTGCCTAGTTCATCTAGGATGTCTATGATTGATGACTTCTCTGGCTACAATTAGATCTCTGTCCTACCTGAAGACAAAGAGAAGACAACCTTCACTACTCCTTGGGGCACATTCATGTATGCTAAAATTCCCTTTGTATTGATGAATGCTAGAGAAACCTTCTAGCAAGCCATGGACATCGCCTTGATTGGGGAAAAAGATAAATTTGTAGTCATCTATCTGGATGACATTACAGTGTTCTCAAAGTCTGACAAAGAGCATTGTCATCATTTGAAGAAGGTTTTCCTGAAATGCAGAAGGTTTGGTCTCTCCCTCAATCCTAAGAAATCTATGTTTTCTATGAAGGAGGGTAAATTGTTGGGGCATATTTTGTCAGCAGAAGGAGTAAGAATTGATCCAAGTAGAGTAGAGGCCATCCAGGCTTTATCTTTTCCTAGATCTAAGAAAGAGGTTCAGTCTTTCTTGGGAAAAATCAATTTTCTAAGAAGGTTCATCTCTAATTTCGTTGAGTTGCTTAAGCACATTACAACCATGCTTAGGAAAGGAAGCGAGGTGAAATGGATTGTTGAGTCTAGAAATTCTTTTGGCCAAATCAAAAGGGCTTTGACTGAAGCACCTGTGCTCATCACCCTGACTATTCTAAGGAATTTCTAATATTTTCTTTTACCTCATCTAATACATTGGTTGTTGTTTTTCTATAGAAAAATATAGAGGGGATAGAGAAGCCTATTTCCTTTTTCAGCAGAGCTTTGAGGGATGTAGAAACGAGATATGATATCATGGGGAAGCGGGCATATTCTTTGGTCAAAGCCTCAAAGATTTCAGAATCTATGTCCTGCGTTCAAAGATTGTTGCATATGTCCCCTCGACCTCAGTGAAAGAGATATTGATCCAGCCTGACATAGATGGGAATAGAAGTAAATGGATCACTAAAATTCTAGAATTTGACCTTGAAATGAAGCCCACTAAATTGGTAAAAGGCCAAGGTTTGGCTAGGTTGTTGGTTGAATCAAATTACAGGGCTCTAGGGGTTAATTTCATGAACATAAACTCAGAAAATCAGCAAGCTGAGATTGCTGATAAAGACCTCATGTCAGTCTCAACTTGACAAAATGCATCTGCTATAAAGACATCATATATTTTCCGCAGAAGTTGAGGCCTCCTGATGGTTTGGAAAAAAACAAGGTTAGAGATTTGAAACTCAAAGCAATCAAATATTGTCTCATTAATCAGGTTTTGTACTCGAAGGATCCTTTGGGAGTTCTATTAATATGTCTAGACCCACAGGAGGCCCAAAAAGCTATGATTAAATTTCATGACAGCTTGTGTGGGGGGCATCATTTATGGAGGACCATAGCTTATAAGATCCTCAGAGCTAGGTACTTATGGCCCAACCCTTTTATTGATGTTTGTGAAAACATTAGAGCTTCTGTCAAATGCCAAAAGTTTTATGAAAGCAACAACTCAAATCTTTGCCTCTGAAGTATGTGGTGGTTTCTGAACCTTTTCAACAGTGGGGTCTTGACTTCAATGGAGAAGTCCACCCAGCCTCAAGTGGTCAACACAGGTGGATTTTGACTGCCACTAATTATTTCACCAAATGGATAGAAGTCATTCCTACAAGAAGCTCCTCCCACAAGGTAATCATTAGCTTTCTTGAGGATATCATGTCCATATTTGGTTGTCCAAGCAGGATTGTTACAGACAATGTTGCTTCCTTAAAAGCCGAACCATTGATCAAGTTCTGTGAAATGTATGGGATTACAACATTGAAGCAACATCAAGACAGTGAATCTTAGGATAGCCTATCCATGAAATAGTTTTTTTGACCCATGCACTCCAATTGAAAGACTCACCACTGGTCACCATGCCAAGGCAGTGTCCCTTGATTATCTCTTGAGCAAAATAGAAAGAGCAATAAAAAAATGAAATAACAAAAAAGAATAAAAAGGCATGAATGGGCTTGGAAAGAATTGCATCCATGACAGGAATAGCTCGCCTTCTACAAAAGCACCCACAGGTAACTTCTTGCATCCTTGGCCTCCATCACACCCACTTGCTTGGACATCCCTTGACCACTTCATCCACGTACATGGCTTGGAAGGGGTCTCTTTCGGGAGCTTCCCTTATTCAGTGAACACTAGCCCAATAAGATGCCTTGCCCTTTTCCTAGACTTGTATAGTAGGTTTGTGTAACGTCTTTGAGCTATTTATTGATCTATCAGGGGTTTTATGCATGTGTTTATTAATATTGATGATGAAATGTGATTGGCATTGCTATGATCCCTGTGACTGATGAGTCCATGGAGGGCGTAGCTTTTGATGTGCAAGACCATACCCGATGGACAGGTACCATCTTGGACCGGTACACATGGGGATATGATCAGTTCGGACCTCCATGGGGCTGAAGAGCCCATCAGGTGGATGTTGAGACCCCATCAGGGGGGAGATACATGATAGAGATGGATCTGGAGTTTTTCACCAGAGGAGAAGAGGACGTTCCACCAGAGGCACCTCGACAGAGCTTAACCTAGGGGGGATGACCCTTTCTCAGTGGAACGTTGGCCTTGGGAGGCCTAGGACGTCACCATCTTGACCATGATGTCACCCAGCATCATGGACGTTTTGGGGGGTAGACTAGGCAGCAGTGGCACATGTGGTAGGTTGGAGAAGCCCAAGGAGGGCTAACGTTTTTCTCTAGGATGCCCCATCTGCCCAAAAAGGGGCTAACATCTCCCTTGGAGGGGCTTTTACTCTCCTTTCAGCTTGATTTAGGATTTAATTTGACAATTTAATGTAAAAACAATATGATTTGATATTTTGGCCTTGTCGACCTTTTACCTGGCCTAAAATCTAAAATTAGGTCAAGGTTTTGTATAAATGAGGGATTTTCACACTCATTTTATGATCATCACTCATTCACTCCATAAGGAGGTCTGAAATTTGCACCCTATCTTGGGTATTTGGCTAATTTAGCGAGGCACACTTGATGAAGAAAGATATTTTTGGCATCTCTTGGATTTTCTCTTGATGGAAGGTGTTACAACTAGGGTTTGCATGTAATTTCATGGTGATATGTAAGTGTTTTTTCTGCAAAACTTCTTAAATGAATGGTTGTAGTCTTATTTTCTTGCATATGTTTATAATTTGCTGAATAAAACCCTAGGTGACAAGCAGACAAGTAGGTCCTTGTCTCAAGTCTCCATTAAGAGAAATCTTCGGCCATTGAAGAAGAAAAAGAGAGCCTAGTCATAGCTACACTCCTTTTTCTTCCTCCCTTTTGCTAGCCATACCATCTAGAACTCAAGAGGAAGAAGACGTCCCAGGCCTAGGTTATCTACACTTAGGGTCATTTTTATTTTAGGGTCTGATGAAAGAGCCTTGTTGTAGCAACACTCTCCCTCATTAAACTCTCTTGTCTTGTTTTTTGTGCTTCATTAATGAGCTAGTCGTTTTTGCCCCTTGCTTCCTTCAGCTTTTGTGTCCTTTACTAAGTTGAATCCATTTTACCCTTTAAGGCACTGATCTAGAAGACCTCTTGCACTGAAGTGAAATTGATCACAAACAACTCTCAAAACTCTTTGAAACAAACCCTAACTACTAAACCTAGTCTAGGAGCTAACTACTAACCCTAATTGTTGTCATCATCTTATGCTACTACATCATTAGTGCAACAACGTTTTGTCCTTTGAGCAATTAAATGGTGATTTAAGGCATTTATTAGATGATGTGTTGATTGATTACTTTGAATGCCATATTGTTCTAATATTTATTGGTGAAGTGACATTACTTGCATTGTTATATTTATAAACATTGACTTCGTCAATATTTATTTCCATATTGCTTACATATTTATCAGATAGTTTTATGAAGTACTAACCCATTGAATAGCTTGCACATATCAGTTTGTTGTTGCTTTGTTCCAGGCAGGTATACTTCTTTTGGGGGTTTTACTTCTTTATTGGTTGTTTAGCCTTCTTTTGGGGGTTTTACTTCTTTATTGATTGTTTAGCCGGAAATATCTGATTGGTGGTGACTTGT
>ML786912.1:202806-221837 GCA_009831015.1 Picea engelmannii | reverse complement strand
ATTGCTTATGGTTGCAGATCCATTGACAAAAGGATTGCCACCAAAGACATTTAAGGAACATGCTAACAGAATGGGAATTGAACGTAGCACATAACAAATGCTACTTTTATGATATGGATCACACAATGATGTTTGTCTTATTTAACACTTTGAGATCTTAATAAAGGTGTTTCTGTTTGATAAATCCTATTTTAAAATGTGTACGCACATGTATGAGAATAAATGCATAATAATAGGAATAGTCTCTGACAAGGGACATTATTGTTGGACCTTATGAAACCTTTTCTTTACAAACTAATTTAAACAAGTTACTAATGTTGTGGTGCATGAAAGGGACTATGTCGTCTTATTGACATGGAACCGTCACGACTCGCATTACTAGGTTGTTTAATTATAGTATTATGATGACCAAACTGAAAACCAAGATGAATATGACTTATGGCGCACCCAATGTCTACTATGTTAAACTCTAAAGTTATCATATGTGCCAAGTGGGAGAATGTAAGACTAATTTATTAAATCAGTTTTGACCCATATGAACAGTCGAAACGTGTTGGCAGCCGGATGTGTTGGCAGCCGAAACCCTTGGTAACAGTTTTAAAACCGTGTCGAATCTCCTACCTTGATGGACAGGTGGAGTATAACGTTCTTGGGGAAACCGGTCCCCTCTCTGCCTATAAAAGGAACCTTCAGAATACCCATCTAAATGATCTGAAGGCGCATGAGAACAGGGTAAGGGAGAGAAATCGATTTCCAGTCTGTGCAGGGGGTTACAGCTGAGGTTTTCTGTGCGAGAAGGCTCGTTGTCTTGCTGCTGAGGAGGGTTTCTGTTCTGCAAGAGGAACAGAGCATTTGATTAGCAAATGGATCCAGGTTCGAATTTATTCCGCTGTATTAAGTATAAGAAATCTAACAGTAGATTCATGGGAATGCCACCGAATTTAATCCTATGTTAAGGAGTTCACGTCTTATATACACACAGGAAGATTTCTGATCATGCCCGTCACGGAGATAGCGCATAATCCTTGTATACATGCCTGCACTCTGAGTATACATGCCTGCATCCTGCATGTTTTTCCCATCTCAAAAACTCGAAAAATGGTGGTCTGTTGAGATTTCAGGGTTCCATATTGGTAAATCTTCAGTTAAGGACCGGTAAAGACCCTGTGAACTATTTTTATTGACACCTGGAAGCAATTTTAGTGTATCTGGGAGTGGGTTTCGACTAAAAATGGCAAAGTCGAACCAGAAAAATGGGCACCCCCCGCCTTTGATAGGGAAAGCAGGCAAATATACGGTTTTTATTAAGCCCCCTCCCGTCACCACTAGACCGGAAACTGTCGGTCCTAAACCCAAGAATGTTGTGGACTTGGAGGCCCAAGCCTCCCCTGCTCCAGCTAGCCCACCGAAGACATTGGTCGGTTCTGTTTTGAGCTCGATTTCTAATGTCGTTGCTAAAATCCAACATGTACATTCAAGAGTGGACGAGTATCTGGCAGATTGGTTTGGGTTGAATCAATCTAAGTACCAATGGGCTCTGAATGAGTATCTAGAAATGAAAAATATGGAAACAAAGAGACTAACAAAAAAAGAATGATTATATAAGGGCAGATATGGGTTTATATGTGACCTTATCAGGGAATTTGATAAAACGAAACACATGGACCTCTTGGAGTGTTACATGTATAATGCTCAAATTATGTCTTTGTTCATTGGTGCCAAATACTGTAAACATTATGTGACGGAACCCTTTTACCTGCAATGTCCTCCCATACGGTGCCATTTTAGAGTATATCTCAAGTGTGCTTTGAAGACTAGTTTAAGAGGTTTGTATCTTTGTCCACTTCTGATCAAGTTGAGCATGCATGTGTCGTGTCACCCACTGTAGGTGGATTATTATTTCAATCTCTACAATAATTTTTCAAGACTCCTTTAAGGTTCTCTATCTCAATCACTTCCACAAATATAGCAGCTGAAGGTTAATAAATTAGCTCTAATTGCAAATGAGTGACACAACTCACCTCTGCTTGGATACAAGTGAAAGCAGTTGTGTTCTTGTCAGAGGATTTTTTTTTTAACTGAAATGGAAGCCAACGCAATAAACATTTGGAAGAAAGATGAAATTGTTGGGAAAACACATCTTTTTCTAGAATTAAGGACTTGCTATGGCTATACACATGCAGATGTCTGTGTTGAAGACTTGTGGTATGATGGCTTCGTTGCATTTGCTTTAACTCGCGGCATGGGAAGGTTGTTGTTGATGAAACAATAAGAGGTTTTGGTAAGAAGTGATATGTACAAGGAGGCTTATGAAACTCTTGAAATTGTTTTCGCTGGCATTCTGGATCGTCTTTCCTATTCTAGACCGGAAACAAAGAGAGACCATTTCGAGCTTGTGAAATCGTCCTTAACTAGGTCTGTTGAGATATTTATTTGTAATCATAATGATATTACTATAGAAGTTGAGAATGTACAACCTATTATTGAATCAACCGAAGGGGTACTAAAAAATTCTCATCTATTTCTTTCTGCCTCCCTTTCCTCTTGTCTAGAGTTTTTTTTTCTGATCCCTGATTATAAATGGATCTCGAAGTTTTTCCATGATGGCAGCCACTTCTCTATATCTGATGGAAGAGTCGGAATACTGAATTACAGGGACATACTGAGAACTATATATTGTCTTCTTAGTGGCACTGAATTACAGTGTGAGCAGTCGGATGTGTCGTATGACGAGACATAAATTTACAAAATTCAAGATCATGGAGGACATGTGGTGAAGACCAGGCAAGCTCTACAAGAGGGGCTTCAGGGAAACAAAAAAAAGAGCATCCATGATGTATACAGTCAGAACAACAAGCAATTTATTGGAAAGCTTGAGATTTGTAGCTTTTATAGGTCCTGAGAATGTTGGGAAGACTACTCTTATCAATTCAATATGAGGCGATAACGTTGAAGGTGTAGGATTCACTACAAAGACAAAATCTCAATGTTGTGGGTGGTCAAGTCCAGGTTTCAGTTTTGAAATCGAGCTCTGATACCATGTGTAAAGCCTTTCATACAAAGCCTCAAAAATTAAAAAATAATCTATTCATCTTCTTGCAGAAATAAATTCAATTTAGTTCAATGTATTCCTTTCATGATTTTCTTTACATCAGCATAATAACAGCATAAGATGCACAAAATACGTACCTCTACATGTAGATTAGTTGATTTAGTCCATGGTTCTCTTGTTCTTGAGCTTGCCCAAACTGTCTAACTGAATATTAACCTTCCCGCCAATTAAGGACAACCTCTATGGCTCCCTAGCTCCAGGAAACCGCAAGAGCCCAAATTTCCCAGCAACAGCAGTGCCCTTTGAGAGTTTCCAAAATATTTTCTTTTCTGAATTTTCCTCCTCCTCCTCCTCCTCCTCCTTCACCTCTTGCAGAAAATTTCCAATCCAAAATGAGACCCCTCTCCAAGTCCCCTCCTCTCTTCCTTATCCTCCTCTCTCAATCCCCCCTCATTAATTCCCCAACAACCTTATCCCCCCATTAATTACTTCACCCATCTTTTAATAATAAAATAATAAAAGTCTCATTTAATATATTTTAATAATTAATAATTTAGGTTGTTACAATATTTTTTGATGATATTTTGAGGCTTTAAAGTCAAGACATGATTCAGTTTTGATTTGTGATGTATTCTAGTTTAATAGACATCTTATATATCACTTATTTTTTCATATTTATATGAAAATGCATTTATTTGTTTGATCTTCTTGATTTTTCAGATATTTTAAAAATTAAAAAAAAAATGAATATTTTTGTATTTTTTCCCTTCTTACTACATTTTCATATTTTTTGGGGGGACCTCTCATACAATATGTTGGTATGGTAACTCAAATTACTCGTACAAATATTTGCTATGTCGCATTGCTAGTTTAGAGAGTTGCCAAGACTGACTCAAATTACTCATACAAATATTTGCTATGCTCATTGCTATTTTAGAGAGTTGCATGTGCGTAAGAGTTGCATATATTTCCTTCAAATGCTCACCTGAAAACTAGTATAGCCACAAATTGACCAAGCAAGAGGCCATTTAGCATCCTTTTTACAACAGCATATTCTTGGTCAAGGCCATAACTGAAAACACAAGAATCTAAATCGATCAGGCGAACATATTCCCATAGAATTAATGAAGCTAGCTGCAAGTCACATGCTCTGAATATGCTAAGATCAAAACTATCCTTACTCATTCAAAATCCAGTACAGCCCATTATCGCTTTTATTTCAGGTATCATATGCTATGGTATCGGCCATTGTTAGATTGAATAATGACATGTTAATAATTTTGGAGTTGTAGGGGAGCTTTCTCAATGACTGAAGAATCCATAATTGTGTCGAACAAGGATAAAGGATGCCCCACTTGTCCGGATGTCAAACATTTATGCTGCTTTGGGAAGGTGGGATGATGCTACAAAGGTAAGAATAGTTGTGAAAGACAGAGGCCTCAGAAAGGATCCAGGACAGAGTTGGATTAAGGTCATGAACAATGTGCATGCAACATAGAGGAGATTTATGTTGCATTGGATAAGTTGGCAAGGCAGATGATGCCCTCAGAACTCCCAATTTCAGTTATGACTTGTTAAACTTTGTAATCCAATTGACCAGTTCTCATTACTTGTGAGCATTAATATAATTTCTTTCTTTCTACTCATAAAAAGGTGCAATTTAGGAATATGTAACACTAAATGTAATGGATACGGCCTTACAACAAACACAAGTCTATTCTCTGTATAAAACATGCATATATACACTTCAGAAATTGCCTAAAACCTGTTCAATATAGTCACAAATGCAAAAAAAAACGTCCCTCGAGAAAATTGAGAATTAGTCGATTGAATACATAATACTACTTTGTCACTGCTCACAAGAGCTCTTATTTCAATTTCCTCAGTTAGGATTCATTTATTTTTTTACTTGTTTGAGGCATTGGCAAGGTCGCATCATACATCTTTTCAATCGTTACTTCTTAGAAGTAAATTTGAACAAATTAACTTACCATTTTGACTGTAATAATATGGTATTCTTTGGCTATTGTGGGATTCCTCATTGATTTTTTCTCGGGGTTTGACGTTCCAATGTTATCTGGCATATTGAACATGTGACACTTTACATATTTTGACTTTTAGATTCGAGTAATTATATTCAACAACGATGTTTTTCAGATTTCATTCATCACCTTTTAGCATCTTAAATGTGAATAATATAAATCATACTGCCGCAAGAAATTTGAACTTTTTAGCATCATAAAATAGAAATATTCTACATGTACAGGTATTGCAATTTGCAGCTGTTTTGTTCTGTAGAGTAATATGCCAGAAATTTATCACAAAAGCTAGATTTTTCTTTTCAAAACAAAGTCTGTCTAAAATCAAAAACATTTTACAACTCTTGGAATTGCAAATCTGCAGTGTTTCGTGGACAAATTATACTAGATATCATCATTTTGTTGTATAGAGTTTCAACTCCAGTACACTTTTCCAGGGCAATGAGAAGCAAAACAAATAGAAACCATAATTACAGAGGGTTGCAAATCCACTGTCAGATCCACCAAGTTCCATGACAATGTTGAGAAATGTAGCTCGAGCAGGATCTTCTTGCATAGGTTTCAGTGTGAACATGCAGGGAGTGGTTCAAGACATTTCTTTGGTGACAAACTTTGAAAAAGTGGTCATTAATTCCATCTTATAATTTCACTTGAAAAATAAAAGAAAAGTGAAAGTATAATGTTTTGAAGTCAACTTAGACTTAAGGTTCTAAATGAAATGTTCTAAAAGTTATAGAACATTAGTGACTTAGATTGGAATTTAATCTTAGTTGTATATCTTAAGATTGACATACCTGGCAGCTTGGATTGAAGAGATTATATTTTCTCTCAAAGCGTGAAGAGGACAAGAAAGGAGAGGTTGATCACATATGACAAAAGAGCAAGAGAGCAAAAAGAAGGATTAGTGCATTCAAGAAGAAGAAAAGCAGATTGCTAGAGAGACAAAAAATATACCAGCAGGATGTACAAGTCATACGATTGCAGTAGCTGTTTATTTTCTAATGCATAGGTCACACACCTTCAGATTTGGTCGTACACCTTCAGATCTGGCCCTACACAATCTTCTATGGATTGTTGGAGTGTGTTATAGCTATTCACAGAAGAGAAAGAGTAGTTTGCTGTCCAGGAAAGGCAGAAACAGAGCAGGCCATATTGTTCTAACTATACCCTCTCTTACACAAACCGTACACTGTTGTTTGAGGTAATTTTATTGACCATACAACTGCTGGTTTAAGCAGGCTGCAGAGGTCACCTTCTAAGCTTTGATCAAAAAAATGAAAAGCTGAATAGAAGGAGAAATCCCTATGTATGTATGTCTTTTACTTCTTCTGCTATTCATTTTTCAGCTATTGTGTGATTGATGCAATGTTTAGAAATTTAATTTTCTACTATTAAATAAATTTTGTTTTAGTTATTTAATGAGAGAACATTTGGACAACAATCACTTAGGCTTGAAAAATTTACATGGTATCAAAGCTATTTCTCTGATTGAGATTATCAAGGGTTTACAACAGTAAATCAACTGCTGGAAAGAAGGAACAACAGTTAGAGGGTTTCGATATTTCTTTTAAGAACTAATTTTCAGATCTAGGAGTTTGTGCATTAATCTAAGAGATGGCTTTAGCTAGCCTCAAATTCGAGGATAAGTTGGATGGTGCCTCAAATTTCTTGTCATGGAAATTTACAGTTACACTCTTATTAGAAGAGAATGATCTCTTGGATATTGTCAAGGATGTTGTGCCTTACAAATATGCAACAGTTGGCAATTCACAAGAAGAAGGAAGTCAAGGCTAAGTGGATGATCATGGACACCATAAAGAATCATTTGATCCCTCATGTATCCAAGAAGAAAATTGCAAAGGAAATGTTCAATGCATTAGTTGGCCTCTACCAAAGTGAGAACATCAATAGAAAGATGATTTTGCGAAACAAACTTAGATCCATAGAGATGATCAAATAAGATTCATTTACTAGTTACCTTGTGATGGTCATGCAAAGTTGTGATCAACTTGCAGTAGTTGGGGAGAAGATTGCAGATATAGAGTTGGTAAACATGGCACCGAATGGATTGTCGGCTTCATGGGAACCATTTGTCAAAGGTATTTGTGCTCGTGAGTACCATACTAACTTTGAAAGGTTGTGGGATGACTGTATCCAGAAGGAGACTCAGATGTAGTCAAAGGCCAACAAGAAGGGTGGTGAGAACCTAGCCCTGTTTGGTAAAAAAATAAGGGTAGAGGTAAAGAACCCAACAACGGTAAGGGAAATAGTAAGGAGTCATCTTCACAACGACGAAAAAAGTACTTGAGTAAAATCAAGTGCTTTATTAGTCATAACCACAGTCATTATGCATCATAGTGTCTAGATAAGAAGGGTAAAGGGAAGTAGCAAAAATAGGTAGCAACCTATGTTGAAGCTCAGACGAATGAGTTTTCTACCAAGTTCAAGAAGGATTTCTTGATGGTATCTTTTCTTTCTACCAACATAGTTCCTAGGAATGTGTGGTATGTGGACAGTGGGTCATCTCGTCATATGACATTAGTGCGGCAATTATTTTATAGGCTAACGAAGTAGGACTCAGGAGTACAGGTTGAGCTTGGAGATGATGTCAAGTACCCTAGAAGCAGGAGTTGGTACTATTCCATTGCAGCTTGAGTTACATAACTTCCTTTTATTTTCAGTTATAAGGGCTATGCAGTTGAGTTCAAGAACCAGTAGGTCCTCACCAAACCAAAGGAATCAAGCCCAAACACAACACAAGTAATAGGGGTTAGAGAAGGTAATCTTGACAGGTTGTATGGTGAACTTGTTCGAGCCCTAGTTGATAACTGTAACAGATTGTGTGAGTTGTGGCATGAGAATATAGGGCACCTACATCATAGATCATTGCCTATTATGAGGGAGATAGTCACAGGTCTTCCAGAGTTCAATATTGAGTAGCATGGAGTATGCAAAAGGTGCACGCTTGATGAGCATGCCAAGTGCTACTTTCCCAAGTAGCGAGCATAAATCTAAGGAGATTCTAGACCTAGTTCATTCAGATGTTTGTGGATCAATTTCAATAGCATCAATTTCAAGAAGCATGTATTACGTTTCCTTCATTGATGACTTCTCTCGCAAAACTTGGATCTAGTTCCTAAAGATCAAGGATGAGGTCTATACCAGGTTTCAGGAGTTCATAGCCCTAGTCAAAAACCAAATACGTATTACGGAAGAAGATCAAAGACTTGAGATCAGACTATGTGGGTAAGTATGTTGGACAACTAAGAGGGGGGGTGAATCAGTTGTTACCATGCTTAAACAATAATACTTATTTTAAACTCTTTACAGAGCATTCAATCACAATCACAATAATGCAAGAAGGTAGGCAATAGAATATTCAACATCAATCACACACATGAAATATACAGAGACATATATTTCCTGAGGAAACCCATAAAGGTAAAAACCTCTTCTTCTTGATATGATAAGTAATTTTTATTTTCTATACATTATCATTCTTATGAGCACCAACTCATTGTGAGGCTACCACCTCTATTTTGCAAGCTGCAACTTGCTAAAAGAACCAACTCTCTGGTTTCTCTAGCACCCACTAGAAGGAAGCACCAACTCCCTGGTTTCTCTAGCACCCACTAGAAGGAAGCACCAACTCCCTGGTTTCTCTAGCACCCACTAGAAGGAAGCACCAACTCCCTAAGTGTTCCAGCACCAACTGGAAGGAAGTAACAACTTCCAGTCACACAGGCACCAACATGTATAACAGAGAACAATAGTTCTCCCTTGCACCACCCTACCACCCTGGTTTCTCTGGATGCAACCAGATGGAAGCTACAAGTCCCTGTGTTCAAGCACCCACTTGAAACTCTGAGGACAACAGTCCTCCCTAGCACCTCCATACCACCCTGAAGTATAAATCTTTGGTTTCTTGAATTTATCACAGTGATACAACATTTATCTATGGCTTATCAGTCTCATCACTGTTCTGCTACACTGCTCTTCTCTGCCTACATTAGTGTCTCTTTCCTCACGTCTGTTGCGCTTTTTGTTCTTCTCTCAGATATGCATTTATGTTCCTTGCTTCTTCTGTGCTTTATGCTCTATGTATTCTTTCCATTCTATGCACCACGCCTCTTCTATGCGCTTCAGCTCCTGCACATAGCATGCTTCTACCTGCATCAAAAACACTCAACAACAACCCCCGTGTCTTCTCTGTTCTGCGTCTCTTTATGATGCCTATTCCTCTCCTAGGTCCTACATGCAACTCATCATCTTCTTTGGCGGTTATACTGAGTTTGTTCGTCATCAGTGGCTTATCCTGAGATTCTTTGCCTTCTCTCGCAATGCGACTCTTCGTCTTCTCTGTCATAGTCGAGCTTTATCCTCTTTGTTGTAGTTACAGTCTTCGACGCTTTTCATCTGTCAATCGTCTCTATGATGAGTCTTCATTCCACTGACAATTACCTTGAGACTCTTCAACTTCTCTGGCGATCACCCTCCATCTCCTTGAGTTCTCTGGTAGATGCAATCAGTCGTTTTCTGCAGTTACAATCAGTCTATCTCTTAGAAGTTACTGAGAGAACCTCTGCGTGCTCATGTCTTTGGCGCCTTTTTCCCTTTCTGAGAAATCTACATAGTGGGCACTAGGTTTTCTGGCTAAGCCCTTCCTTTCACATGACCATCGGCGGTGACCATATGCCTAACCAACATTCGTTTTGCGATTTCACATTTCAGGTGATCGACTGTGAGTCACCTCGATTTTCCCAACTCACGAAACTCCAAGGTGGAGCCTAGCACCACTAGCTCCTTCCCTTCTCT
The DNA here is from genome assembly GCA_009831015.1 of Picea engelmannii. Lineage (NCBI taxonomy): Eukaryota > Viridiplantae > Streptophyta > Pinopsida > Pinales > Pinaceae > Picea > Picea engelmannii. The sequence goes on along the minus strand of ML786912.1, from coordinate 211,931 downwards.
TCCGCTGATGTCACCATTGGTTGTGACCTTCGCGATTTCGGCAATCTCCATTGTAAATCCTAGCGACGTGCTAGCTCCTCCCTTAACCTTCATCAATGTGACCACCAACTGTGACCAGGGGCCAAGCAAGAGGGGTTCTTTGCGATTTCGCATATCGCAAACTCCTACTATGAGTTGCCTCGAAACTCCCAACTCACGAAACTCCGAAATGCTTAATATCAGATCAACAGTCAAGATCTCTCCCTTTGATCGACAACTGCAATTGTTTCGCGACCTTACATATCACGAGCTCCTACAACTCTCACCTTTGACTTCTCCAGCTCGCCAGTCAGCGAAATGATGATCTCTTGCCACGTGTCCTCTGGATCCAACAACCCAGATCATTTTGCGACTTCGCATTTCACGGAGTTGGAGGATGGCTCTCGGTCATTATCCTCTTTGCAGTTGTACTGGATCCAACGGTTGCTAGTCCTTCGCGCTCCGATCCGATGACTGAGGTCTAATCTCCTCCTCTGCGTGCTCCTCCTATCTAGACTTTGATCTGACAGACATCGGGTATTCGAGATTGGTGATCCAATGGCCACTGTTGCTCCTCCTCCTGATCTTTGGCTTCCTCAAATATTTAAGTGTGAAAGGCCACGAACTTTGATCCTTATGCGTGCCTTGATGTATGGGATCACGTTTGCACGTCTCAGAACGCTATCTCTCCTGAGCTTTGGAAAAAGTTACCCTCGGTCCTGGCGCACACTTGCACTCTGCGTGCAACAGTGCACTATCTGCATGCAACTCTGCACTACCTCTTCTTAGCTTCTCGAGCTTGCTCATCTGCATATTCCCAAAAGACTTCTGGTGCCCACCTGGCACATTCTGTCTTTCTCATCTTTTTTTCTCTCAAGCTTTGGTTCACTGTTCTTCTTGCCTGTAAACGTGCCATTGTCGTTGTTGTTCTTGCCATCAATGACAAGCACACTCTGCCTATAAACATGCCAACAATCTCCCCCTTTGGCATTGATGGCAACCCTGAACGGCTGCACTATTCTACTTAGACCTCCAACTGTAGCGTCCATAGCTTTTCTCCCCCTTTGACATCAATGTCAAAGAAAACATGCTCCCCTTGAGTTGTTGCAGTATGTTTCAGAGGTATCAGATATTCAACCAACACATACTCCCCCTGACAGGATGGACTCTCTTAGGTTGATAATGGGGTTACGCCCAACTTCTGGGCTAGATACTCAAACTGAGCTTGTGCAAGCGGTTTAGTGAAGATATCAGCAGTCTGATCTTTGGATGGGATATAATGCAAAGAAACCATAGAGTTGGTTACTTGTTCCCTCAAGAAGTGATACTTGATGGGTATATGCTTGGTCTTGGAGTGAAAGACAAGATTCTTTGACACACTAATTGCACTGGTATTATCACAATGAATTGGGATCGCTGCAGTATAATTTACCTCCAAGTCTGCAAGGTTCTAAATCATCCACAACACTTGGGTACAACAGGTGGCAATTGCAATGTATTCAGCTTCTGTAGTTGATAAGGAAATGGAACCTTGCTTCTTGCTCAACCATGATACAAGGGAATCTCCTAAGAAGAATGCACCTCCACTCATGCTTTTCCTTTCATCCACACAGTTAGCCCAATCAACATCTGAATAGACTGATAGTTGAAAATTCTGATTCCTAGGATACCATAGGCCATAGTTCATTGTTCCTTTTAAATATTTGAATATTCTTTTGACAGCTATCAAATGACTATGTTTAGGTGCAGATTGATACCTTCCTACCATTCCAACAACATGCACTATGTCTGGACGAGATGTTGTGATGTACAACAAGTTGCCTATCATAGACCTATATGAACTCTGATCAACATCAGGTGAGTCATCATCCTTTCTTAACTTGTATCCAGTGACCATGGGAGTGCTCACAGGTGTTGAGTCTTCCATTTGAAACCTCTTCAACATTTCTCTTGAGAAATAAATATTCCTTCGGACCTCTGAGTAATTTGCAGAACAAGAAAAAATGACAGTTCCCCTATCATAGACATTTCAAATTCAGACTGCATGGCAGAAGCAAACCATTGTACCAATGAAGCATTATTGCTTCTGAAGATGATGTCATCTACATAGACCAACACAATGAGCAAATCATTACCCTCTGTCTTGATATATAGGTTGCTATCAATTGTTCCTCTCTTGAATCCGTTGTCTTGAAGATACTTATCCAGTCTGTAATACCAGGCATGAGGAGCTTGTTTCAACCCATATAATGTTTTCTTCAACTTGCAGACAAAGTCAGGGTTATCTGACAGTTGGAAACCCTCTGGTTTTTCCATATAGACTTCTTCTTTCAGATCTCCATTTAGAAATGCTGACTTGACATCCATTTGATAGACTTTAAACTGTTTATGACAAGCATAGGCAAGAAACATTCTAATAGCTTCTAATCTTTCTACAGGCGCAAATGTTTCATCAAAACCAATCCTTCTATTTGAGCATATCCTTTGCAAACCAATCTAGCCTTATTTCTTACAATATTTCCTTGCTCATTCATCTTATTTTTGTAGACCCATTTTGATCCTATTACATTTCTATCTGTCGGCCTAGAAACGAGTTCCCAAGTGTCATTCTTTTCAATCTGGTCCAGTTCCTCATTCATTGATTTTAACCAATTTACATCTTTACTGGCTTCATTAAAGTTATTTGGTTCCACCATGGATATGAAGGCTATATGTGATTTCTCGGTGTCTTTGATTATCCTTCTCCTAGTTTGTTCACCTTTGTCTTTCTCACCAATTATCTGACTTGCAGGATGATTCTTTTGAGTAATTATGGAGGAAGGATTTGATGTTGTTTGTCGATTTGAGTATGCCTGAGTATTTGTATCTTCATCTAACTCAGAGTCTTCTTTTTCTAATTCTTGGACCTATTCATTTTCAGCTTCAGCTATGTCCTCTGTAGCAGTCTCAATATTGGTCACCGCTCTTACTGGGACTCCTTCATCAACCTTTAAATCAATGCAATCAACTAGTTTATGCAATCTTTTATTAAAGTATCTATATCCTTTACTATTGGTAGCATATCCTAAGAGGATGCCTTCATCAGCCCTGTCATCATACTGCCAAGGTTTTCATTATTATTCTTTATGTAGCACTTACTCCCAAAGACTTTGAAGTGTTTGATTGAAGCAAGTCTTCCATACCAAAGTTTGTAAGGTGTCTTGTCACTATGTGGTCTAAGGTGGGCTTTGTTAAGAACATGGACTACTGTGTGTATTGCTTCTAACTAGAAGGTTTGACCAATGTTCTTCTCATTCATCATTGACCTAACCATTTGTTGAACTGTTATGTTTTGCCTCTCAACTACTCCATTTTGTTGTGGAGTTCCTGGGACTGTGTATTCTCTCTTGATCCCATGTTTATCACAGAATTCCTTGAAATCACTTGACATAAATTCTCCTCCTCTGTTCGATATTACTACCTTTATCCTATTGCCTGTTTGATTATCAATTAAAGCCTTGAATATTTTAAATTTCTCAAATGCTTCAGTTTTTTCTTTAAGAAAAACAACCCAAGTGAGTCTGGAGTAGTCATCAATGACCAGCATAAAGTAGTTTTCCTTCCCTGTGCCTTCCTGTCTTGATGGTCCACATAAATCCATATGAACTAATTGGAGTGGTTTCTCTATTGAATTAGAGCTCTTGGATTTAAACTGTGTCTTGATTAGCTTTCCTACTTAGCAGGGTTTACACAGAGAATCTTGTGGCTTTGAAATTCTTTGAAGATCTTTTACTGCCTCAAGATTTTTGAGCTTGATTAAGTGGTCAAAATTTAGATGTCCAAGTCTCCTATGCCATAACCAACTTTCATCATATTTGCTTAGATGACACTCTTCTCTATCTTCTTTCAGCATATATACATTATTATATGTCCTTATGCCTTTAGCCACCACTTGTCCTGAGTTTATCGACTTTATCTTACAATCTTTGGAAGTGAACACCACTTCACATCCTGTGTCACACATTTGACTTGCACTGAGCAAATTATGTTTCAACCCATCTACAAGCAGAACATCCTGGGATTTTCCTTTGCCATTACTCAAACTCACCATCTCTTTACCCTTGATATTACCTGGAGCATCATTTCCAAAGGTTACATTTCCTGATTTGCTTTCTCTTACAGACAAAAACTTACTTTTGTCTCCCGTCATATGTTTGGAGCATCCACTGTCAATATACCAGGGGTTATTTTGTCTTTGAGCTTGTTATCACACAGTTTGTAGTTAAGATAAAAGGCTCGAGTCTTGTAGGTCAAATTGGCGTAACAGGAACCTATCCCACCCAATGTCACCACGATGGGAAGGTTCTTTCTATTTAGGGAGGTGAGGCCCAGGGGAGATGTCCCTGGTGACCTGGGATTTTGAGGAGGCAAGAGGATAATAAGACAAGGATAAGTTTTCCCCCCTCACAAGTCACCACCAAATAGATAGTCCGGCCAAAGGCCAATTTAAAGAAAACCCCCAAAGAAGTATACCTACCTGGAACAAAGAAACAACAAACTGATGTATACAAACTATATCTCAATGGGGTTAGTACTTCATATAGGTGACTATCTGAATAACATATAAGCAATTTGCAATAAATGTTGACGAAGTCAATGTTTATCAATAGTAATGAAAATTATAATACTCCACCAATAAATATTGAAACAATATGGCATTCAATGTAACCAATCAATACTTCATTCAGTAAATGCCTTAACCATTATTCAATTGCTCATAAACAAAACGATGTTGCACTAATGATGTAATACCATGAGATGACGACAGCAATTAGGGTTAATAGGGTTATCTCTTAAACTAGGGTTAGTAGTTAGGGTTTCAATTCAAAGGGTTTGAGAGTGTTGTAATCAAGTTTCACTTCAACGCTAGAGGACTTTAGATCAGTGCCTTCGGGTTTAATGGAGTCAAAAGTGAAGGACGCAGAAGTTGAAGGAGGCAAAGATTAAGGACTAGAGGGAGAAGTTTTGAGGTGCTGCTAAAGCAAGGCCTCAAAAATCAAAACCCTAGGGGAGAGAATCTCACTCCGGTGTTGCTACAGCAAGGCCTCATGCTCTCTCCTCCTTCCTGGCAAACGGCTAGCTCAAGAATAAAGCATACAACCAAAAAAAGAGGGTTTGATGAGACAAGGTGTTGCTACAGCAAGACCTTTCGAAAAAACCCTAGAAAGAGTATAGCCCTAGTGTAGTAGACCTAGGCCAGGGACGTCTCACTCTTCTTGGCTTCTAGATAGTACAGCTAGCAACAGAAGAAGGGAAGAGAGTGTAGCAATGGCTAGGCTCTCTCCTTCTTCAATGGCTGAAATTTCTCTATCAGGGGACGTGAGACAAGGACCTACTTGTGTTCTTGTCACCTAGGGTTTTGATTCAACAATATTCATAAACATATGCAAAAAATTAAACTACAACCATTCATTAAGAAGTTTTGCAGAAAAATACTTACAATTCACCAAGAAATAACCATGCAAACCCTAGTGGTAACACCTTCCTTCAAGAGAAACACCATAAAATGCCAAAAATTTATTCCTTCAACAAGTGTGCCTCACTAAATCAACCAAAAACCCAAGAGAGGGCGCAAATTTTAGACCTCCTTATGGAGTGAATGAGTGATGATCAAAAAATGACAGAGAAAATCCTCCATTTATACAATATCATGACTTAATTTTACTTTTTAGGTCATGTAAAAGGCCAACAAGGCCAAAATAAGAAAATCATATTGTTTTACATTAAATTGTCAAATTAAATCCTAAATCAAGCTGAAAAGAGAGTAAAATCCCCTCCAAGGGAGACGTTAGCCCCTTTTAGGGCAGATGGGGCATCTTGGAGCAAAACGTTAGCCCTCCTTGGGCTTCTCCAACCTGCCACACGTGTCACTGCTACCTAGTATGCCTCCCAAAACGTCCATGATGTTGGGTGACGTCATGGTCAAGGTGGTGACGTCCTAGGCCTCCCAAGGCCAACGTTCCACTGAGGAAGGGTCATCCCCCCTAGGTCAAGCTCTGCCAGGGTGCCTCTGATGGAACGTCCTCTTCTCCTCTAGTGCAAAGCTCTGGATCCATTTCTATCCTGTATCTCCCCCTGATGGGGTCTCAGCGTCCACCTGATGGGCTCTTCAGCCCCATGGAAGTTCGAACTGATCATCTCCCCATGTGTACCGGTCCAAGATGGTACCTCTCTGTCGGGCATGATCCTGCACATCAAAAGCTACGCCCTCCATGGGCTCATCAATCACAGGGATCATAGCAATGTCAATCACATTTCATCATCAATATTAATAAACATATGCATAAAACCCCTAATAGATCAATCAATAGCTCAAAGACGTTACACAAACCTACTATACAAGTCTGGGAAAAGGGCAAGGCATCCTATTGGGCTAGTGTCCACTGAATAAGGGAAGTTCCTGGAAGAGACCTTTTCCAAGCCATGTAAGTGGATGAAGTCGTCAAGGGATGTCCAAGCAAGTGAGTGCAATGAAGGCCAAGGATGCAAGATGTTACCTGTGGGTACCTTTGTAGAAGGCGAGTTGTACCTGTCATGGATGCAATTCTTTTCAAGCCCATTCATGCCTTTTATTCTTTTTGTTATTTCATTTTTTTTTCTTTTTTCTTTCTTTTTTCTCAAGAGATAATCAGGGGACATCGTCCTAGCATGGTGACCAGTGGTGACAATGTTACCCACAAGTACTTTCACAGAAATGAGAAGGTTGGCTCGTGATGAAACCCCCTTTCCCTTGGCCATGCAAGAAAAGGTCATTGCCCTGGCGTGGTAACCAAGTGATGGCAATGTCATACTGCTAGGTACCCATGGACCTAATAGGTTGGCTTGTGATGAGACCCCCTATCATCTAGTTAGGTCTTGTTTTGTTATTTTTTAGGGTCCCTCTTGTTTCTTGTTGAGAACCCTTTTATTGCTTTCTCAAGGATCCCTAGGCGAAGCATCTCGAGGTTTTATTCTTAGGTTTTTATCTTTTACCAACTTGCTTTTACCTTCTGGGCCTTTAGCCCCTTCTTCCCACTAGATAGGGTGCAACCCTAAAAAAGGTCAACCCAGTGCCCAGACAAGTAGAATGGGACAGGTGAGCGGGAAACAAGATGGAAAAGTGAAATTGTGAAGGGAGCGGACGATGGCTTCTCAGAGACAACCCCAGTGGCTAACCAAAACCAACAGACACAGGCTTACTAAGACACCCTGTCAATCCCCAAAGCATGGCCAAGTGGGCAAGTGTAAGATCCAAGAAGTTGTTAGAAATAAAAGGAATCAGATGCATACGTTCAATGGTTTTGATGATCAAAGTGACACATACCATGATACCTGAACTAATTACCTCATGAAGCAAGAACCCTCTCTGACACAAGACCAAGCCGATGGTGGTGGAGGCAATTGTTGCTGCTGCTAACAGGATAAAGATGTTGGAAGAGAGAAAAGGTGGGCCCTCCAGGGCCATGCTGAAGTCAATCCTACTCTCGGTACCCCATGTCTAGGACCTGTGGGCCTCGAGACATGATCTCCTAGTTATCCCTAAAAGTGGGGGATAACAGAGTTGACAACACTAATCCACACTTGTCATTCTCTTTCTTCTTCCAAACCTTGACATTTTCAGCAGATGGATTCAAATCTAGCTCATAGTTCCTTGAGTGACAGTCTACAGCTTTATGTCCATAATTATAGCAATTGTAATATTCTGGGTCATTGAATAAAGGATCATAACGATTGTTATGCTCAACCTGTGTTCTTTTCCCAGCCATGACACGATTTGCAGTCCGTGGTTGTTTGTTACTTGGTTGTCTCATTCTTTGTTACGACAGATATCTATTTCTTGAGTGTCTTGATTGCTCATATCTAAATCTTAAAGAGCAGTTTACAGCTTTGTGACCAAAGTTAGAACATAAAAAACAATATCCATAGAAAAATCCTTTGTACCTGTAAAATGTTGTCTTCTTTGAGCAGGTCGATTTCTTCTATTCTGATGATTTCTTTGAGCAGAGGGTGTATTATTTCTTTGTTCTACAGATTCAGTTCTGGCACTTTTTCTTTCACTCTTCCTTGGAGGTTGATTATCTTCCTTTGTTTCTCCATATTTGTTGTTGTCAATGAATGTAGATTTGACAAACTTGATGGATTCTTTGTTGCTTGGCTTACCACTATTTTATCCTTCTTCATAACCCAAACCAGTTTTCAAATTTGGATTACTTTGCTGATTCAGAATGGTGGCTAATCCTTCCGAGGCTTTAAAGCTTGGAAGATTTTGGATATACAAAGCTTTAAACTTCTCCATCTCTTTTTTGGTTTTTACTACCTCTTCTACCAAGGCTTCACATCTTGCCTTCTTCTCTGATAACTGTCGTTTCATAATGTCCTCTATTTTCTTTGCCTCTTCTAATTCCACTTTTAGCAGGGCAAAGTCTTCATTAGGTTTTTTACCGTCTTTCTCGAATTGTATCAGCAATTGTTTTTTCTTTCTCTACTTAAATCTGAGTCTGTCAATTTCTTTTAGAGCACTAATCAGTTCTCCTTCCAAGTCAACCACAACTTCTTCATCACCAACATTACTTCTCGTTCTTTCATTATCATAATCCTCTTTGGCCATAAGCATAAAGTCATTAACCTTATCTTCATCATCATAATTACTATCTGTGTCTCCTAAAGAGTCATCATTGTTTACACATAAACTTTTATTTTTACCAAATCTCTTGAATTTATACTTCTCTTCACCTTCAGAGTTCTGGTCCTTCTTCTTGTGTGGACAATTAGATGCAAAGTGACCTATACTTCCACACTTAAAACATTTGAAGGGCATCTTGCCTTGGTACTTGCCTGATCCTTTCTTTAGTCTTCTCACAAATTTTGCTTCAATTTCATTAGGCTCAAAATCCTCATTCTTATCAGCTTTAAATGATGCTTCTCTAGAGGTGGGTGTTAATGTTTATGCCATTATTATAGTTCTTTGCATTTCAATAGATAAGAGCATCATAAGAACAAGATCACTGAGAAATACACATTCACAAGAGACACAACATTTATCTTGGGAAAACCTCTAGGGGAAGAAAACCTAGCAAAAACTTCCTTAT
>ML786912.1:155940-172217 GCA_009831015.1 Picea engelmannii | reverse complement strand
CCTTAACCAAGGGAAGTACACGGTCGAAATCTTGAAGAGATTCGACATGTTGGAATGCAAGCCCATGAATACACCCATGGAAGCGAAGCTGAAGCTGTTGGTCGATACTTCGTCAGAATTGATTGATGCCACACTGTATAGATAGATTATTGGATCATTGATGTACCTGACGAACACCAGACCAGACATTTGTTTTGACGTGAACACCTTGAGTCAGTTTCTGGTAGAACACAGACGTGTTCACCTAATGGCTGCAAAACATGTGATGAGGTACCTTAAAGGTACAATAGATTATGGTCTCAGCTATGATGGAGATCATGATTTCACATTGAGTGGATATACTGATGCAGATTGGGCAGGAAGTGTTTCTGATAGAAAAAACACTTCAGGATGCTATTTCAGTTTAGGATTAGCTATGATCTCGTGGCAGAGTAGGAAGCAATCTAGTATTGCTCTCAACACAGTGGAAGCAGAATACATTGCTGCATGTTTTGCTAGCTGCGAAGCTATATGGCTTTGAAAGTTGTTGACTGGCCTATTTGACTTAGAGATGAGAGCAACCTTGATTCTATGTGACAACCAGAGCTGCATAAAAATGACAGAGAATCATGCATTCCACAACAGGGCAAAGCACATAGAGATCCGTTATCATTACATCCATGACATGGTACAGAGAGGAGCCTTGAAGCTCCAGTACATTAGCACGGATGAATAGGTTGCTGACATGTTGACCAAGCCCCTATATCATGTGAAGTTTGAGTACTTCCGAGATAAGCTTGGCATAGTCCGAAAGGACCTTCCTCAAAAGGGGAGTAGTTATTATGTTCCTTGCTTCTGACCTAGTTGTCAAACGTAAAGCAAGATGAGATGTTCCTTGCTTCTGACCTAGTTGTCAGACGTAAAGCAAGATGAGATGTTACTTGCTTCTGACCTAGTTGTCAGACGTAAAGCAAGATGAGATGTTCCTTTCTTTTGACCTAGTTGTCAGACATAAAGCAAGATGAGATGTTACTTGCTTCTAACCTAGTTGTCAGACGTAAATCAAGATGAGATGCTCCTTGCTTCTGACCTAGTTGTCAGACGTAAAGCAAGATGATATGATGAGACTAGCACTGAGCTTCCGGCTGGATAGCTGTGACGTAAAGCCAGTCTAGTATCCTGCTTCCGACCGGATGGTTGTGACATAAAGCAGGACGAGTATCTTGCTTCCAACTTGAGTACTGACGTAAAGCAAGATGATGAGATGAGACTAGTACTGTGCTTCTAGCTTGATAGTTGTGACGTAAAGCCAGTCTAGTATCTTTCTTCCAGCCTGAGTGTTGTGACGTAAAGAAAGACATTGAGATGAGACGAGTACTGAGCTTCCAGCTTGACAACTGTGACGTAAAGCCAGTCTTGTATTATGATGAGCCAGCCTTGTGCTGTGATGATGATGATGTATCAGTTTTTATACTAGTACATATTGATGCAGATGATGGTGGCATTCCTTGAGAATGACAATGTTGCCGATGAAGAAAACTTCTGATGATTTATAGATACACCAGTCAGTGTTCCAAGATGATATTGATGATGTTATCCTCTCACCCACTTGATGTTGTTGATGATGTTGTCCTCTCTCTCTCGCATGATGCTACTGAAGAATACCCTTCTTGTTAAGGGGGATTGTTGAAATAATGTAACTGCAAAGTGTATTCTTATTATTATTGATATATTATTCATAGGATCAATCCCCATTGTGGATTGATCATGACGTTTATTGTAATAGGACCAAATCCCCTTTTGCGGATTGGTCAAAAGACAATTGTAATAGACAGAAGAAGAAGTCGGCCCCAACAGATATTAAAGAGGCCCAGAAATATAATAAAGGTGGGTTTACCCAACCAGTTTGAGAAGTCGGCCCTGCCAGTGAAGAGACACTTCACACGTGCCAGACTTGTATGAATAAAGAGGCTAGCACCTCACTTAGACACACACCTCACTTGCTCATTGAGAAACAAGTTTCGGATCTGCTGCTGGAGAAGGAGGGGAGAGAGAGTGGCGCATATCTGGGAGAGGACTTTTTGTATTAGCTTAAGAGATCTCTTGGCATTGTATTGGCTATCTTTATTAAGGAAGTTTTGCTGGGTTTTCTTCCCATAGAGGGTTTCCCAAGATAAATGATGTGTCTCTTGTGATTGTGTATTTCTCAGTGATCTTGGATTATGCTATTATTATCTAATGAAATACAAACATCTATAATAATGGCTTAAACATTAATAGGTCTTAGCTCACGTTTGCAAGTGTGTATAAGGACGACAACAGATCCTTCATTATGTCCCAACTGCAATTGACAAACATTTCTTGATGACACAGGTGATTCACCATTCACAACAGGGGAGGGTTTTTTATGGATTCAAACACTTTCCCTATCATTACCCTTATGGTAATGGTAAAACTAACCATTGTTTTAGCAGAGGTGCATGATGTCTAAAGGAATGTGATTAGTGCAAAGTTATGTGTTTACACCCCCTCCAAAATATCACAAGATTTATATGATCGATTATAAGCACCATAGTTATCATGATATTATTCAGTGATGTAGTGATATGTTGGTGGGGATCCTGATTCTATATGTTGATGATGTACATGTTGTATAGTTGATGATTTCCTTGGAATATTGGTGTTATGTGGTATTTGTGGGGCACATTTATATTTCTCTTGTCATATCTTAGTTTGGTTCCTACTATCATTGATCACTTAGTTTTGGTTCCGGTATGGTTTGGAGTCTACTATAGTGTTTTCCATGATGGAGGTCTTCTAGCTTGGGTGGCCTACAGGGATCCCTCTTGCTCCATTTCACACTTATTTCATGTTGTGCTATCATATATGGCTATCCTAGGAAGGGCACTCAACTTATGCACACATTTGGAGGTTGGTTGCAGTAATTTAATGATGTTTTGACCCATATTTGACTAGAGGGAGACCTATTGCCTAAGTTGTAATATTCCCAAGTGAGTTTGTGTGGAATACTTTAAGTTTTTGGTTTTCTGGTTGAGGTGTTTTGTCAAACAATTCGCACCTATAGCTTCCTTGATCTTGTATTAGGGTTTAATATCAAGTTTTATAGCACAAATAGTTTGCAATAAGGGAAGTGAACTTGAGAAACAATGAAATAATAGAAATCAACAACAAGAATAACCACAAAACTCAGATCTGTATTTATTTATTCTATATAGCTGACCTCAGTACAATAGAAGAGAAAATATGGAAATATATGGAAGAATGGAAGATGTGGTTGATAGCATCTCCAAGATACAATAGTAGAGAGAGATATTGGCTCCCCAGAGCCTCCACTAACCGCATGCAAGAGATCTACAAGATCAATCTCTTTCCCTTCCTCCAAACACTATATTCTTTGGCTGAGTTGCGCCCTCACTGGCTGTAGCGCACCATAGAAATTCGGTTGACTTGAATATAACTCCAAAACTTCATGAAATGGTTTTTATCCTATAGGGAAGAGGATGGTTAGCTCCTATGATGAATTTTCCTTGTTGTAGATGCCAAATCTGACCCCAAAACAATGGATCTCTAACCCCAAGTGCGCCCTCCTTCAGTAAATTTGCCCAGCTTTGATAATAAATAATTATGGGGGATGAAAATCACGAAGAGTGTCAAGAAAGGTCACTCTAGGGATGACAAATGTACCCAAGTATAGATCTCCTCCAGATCCAACCACTAGAAGACAAATCGAACTCCTTAATATTGGGCAGTGCGCCCTTACTAGAGAAAACCCTCCAATGGTACACCCCACTTCACAAATGATAGCTAAGAAGGATCTGATCTGAATAGAATGGTGAGGGTGGAATATTTCACCACCTTGGCCAAGCTTGGACCAAGAAAGGAGGGATCTTTCACCTCCGTGTTGATCTCTAGGGTTTGTCTAGTCAAAACCCTCAAAACACTCAAGCTACCATAGCTCACAGTTGCAAATAGAAACGATCAAGAATGAGGAAGTGAGGTGCCCTCATCCTCTTTTATACTTCAGATTCTAATTCTTCACTTAAATTAATAATTGGCTTCCTAAAGTCTTTTCTTCAATTATCTCATATTAGCCAATTAACTTATATTTCCTTGTTTGCCAATGCCACTTTTTCTAGTTTGACTTTAGCATTCCTAATGACATATTTTGGCCACCTTAGTCCCCATTTAGATGAGACTATAACCTAGGGGGGGCAACTAGGCTACTAAGTCCTCAAGTACCTAGGTCATATGGAAGGGGATATTACAGTCTCCCCTGCTTGAAATTGCTTTCCTACAAGAAATTCCGAATATAAGTGTTGTAAGACCTGTTCACCTTTCCAAGAAGCATGCTCAATTGGAAAATTCTTCCACTTAATCAAATATTCCTCGATATTCTTGTTTCTCAACTTTTTCTCCCTAACCTCCAAGACGTCTTCAAGAATTAAAATCAATTGGCCCTCCTCATCAAGTGGTGGAAGCTCCTCTGTAACTATCACCTGTTGTCCCAATGCCTTCTTCAAGCATGACACATGGAATACATTATAGATTTTGTTCCCTAGTGGAAATTCAATCTCATATGCTACCTCCCCAACTCTTCTACTCACCCTGTATGTGCCATAGAAATGAGGCTTGAGTTTCTCCACACCATTTCTCTTGATAGATGACTGGCGATATGGATGTAGCCTCAAATAGACCACGTCTCCAACCTCAAAGTTGCGCTCCACCCTGTTTTTATCTGCATAGACCTTTTGTTGGTTCTAACTTCTGAGCCTTTTGCAAATGATCTTTAAGCTCCCTAAGTATCTCTTGACTTTCCTATATCCAATCCTTAGCCATAAGATCCCTACTGTCCCCAAGCACAACCATATAGTGAGTGAATCATAGCCATATAGTGCCCTAAAGGGTGTCATGCCAATGGACTTGTGATGGGTAGTATTATAACAATACTACTCTATATGAAGCCATTTGACCCATGCTTTATGTTATCCTGCCACATAATTCCTGAGATATCCTTCCACCCATTTATTGACTATTTCTGTTTTTCCATAAGTTTGTGGGTGGTAGCTCATACTAGGGGTCAACTCGATGCCCACAAGTCTAAATAACTCCTGCCAGAAAGTGCTCATGAACCTGCTATCCTTGTCACTCACAATATTTTTGGGTAAGCCATGCAATCTAAAAAAAATTTTGAAGAACAATTTCGCTACCTGAGATGTGCTATACTCCATGGATATGGAAAAGAAATGTGCAAACTTGGTCAGGCGATCCACAACTACAAAAATGCCATCCTTGCCTTGCACTTTAGGCAAACCTGTGATTAAATCCATGGATATGCTCTCCCATTTATATGCTGGAATGAGAAGTGGTTGCAACAAACCTGCTGGATAGGTATGCTCAACCTTGTTTTGCTGACAAGTTGCGCATTCTCTAACATAGTGCATAACATCCTCCTTGAGACCATGTTAGCACAAATTTCCACCCTCTAATTGAGCTGATATAACCTATTATTACAGCGATGAAAACTTGGCTAATTATAGGAAAAAGGCTCCAAACTATCACAGGATAGACCCCCCTCCGTTTGGGCTAATTCTTGCTAGCTTCTGGGGGGAGTCCCTAGGCACATTGAAGCGCCTTGATGCTGATATAAATTCTGATTTCTTCGTTATAAAACCAAAAAACAACAAGTTGTTCGTCATGGACAGTGTGTAAAAGCGGCCCAAAACGAAGAGGGCAAGTGATTATTTTCGCTTGGGGGGAACCTGCAGGGTTAGCACAATAATACTAGACTGGAAATAGAGAAGAAGAAAACTATTCAAAACATCAGAAATAACCACAATGAACAACTCAGAAAATGACAAATCAAATCACAAATTTACCATAGTATCACCAAGGAAAGAGGTTTGAAGACAATTACACATTTCTTTATTGATTAGGCTTACAAGAGAGTTGATTGCGCCACACTTGGCAAGCCTACAACCGGTACAATGACTACCTTGCTTAGAGAAGAGCCACTGGACTAGAGAAGAAGAGAGAGGAGAATGAGAAAGACACTCTACTGCTGCAATGAACCCGCTAATAACCAATGAAAACCATCTAATATATAGGAGAGGAGTGTGAATAAAATAGGAGTTAATGAGTATGTGTAATGATCCCAAGCCATTATGCAAGGATCATCACGGTTTTGGTGTCTTTTTAAAACTTTTTCTGAGTGAGGTATTTCATCAAACACTTTGTTGATCTATTGTTTAGATGTGTTTACTTGCTGAATGGCCTCTTGATTTCGGCCTTAGGGTTTACTGATGTGTTTATAGGAATGTTTGCAGCAAATAACAAGAAGAGACAACCATGGAACATACCTCAACCATATGCAATATGATAGACAAGCAAAAACATCTCAAACTGCTTTTATTCATGAAATAGAGAATCCTGCTACAATGAAGATGCCAATCTGGAATGCTCAACAGATGGCCAAGAAGATAGACAATAGAGATTCTACAAAATGCTCCTGACAATACAAAATAAGCCTCCCAAAGGTTGGATAAGAGATGAAGACCAATGCCACGTCCTGTTGGATAGCTGAAGCTCCTCAACAATTCGGACCTGGTGCCAAAGATGTCCAATCACCTCAAGAAAGATGCCAAACAGTAGATTGGGTGATAGTAAGAACAACCCAGGTGCCCGAATCTCCAAGATCCCTCTCAAACCCTGTAGATTTGAACTCCTCCACTTAATGGTGTGTCCCACTGGATGACTGAAACCCTAATAATTCGGCCTCTCTCCTAGAGACTTCCAACAGCTCCACCAATCCACTAGAATGATAGATCGGGGCACGACAATGAATACCCAAGTGCTCAAATCATCAAAATACCTGCTAGATCCTTATATCTAGCTACCCTCCAAATAATGGTGCACCCTCCTCTTGGGAAATCGACCCACTCTCAATACAAATCAATCCTCCACTGAAAGACTCCGAAAAATCACCAAGAATGATGCCAAGACACTTGCAAGGAAAACCCAATACCTGGAATTCCCGAAATCTCTCCTCCTCAGCTAGAATGAATCCTACCTCAATGGATGGTGCGCCCCTCTTGTTGGAAACCCTCAACTGGTGTGCCCTCTCTCTATCTGCACATGAAACTGATGTAGAATTCCCCTGCAACTGAGTAGATCTGGAACTAGAATGGTGTGGGAGCGTATTGCATCTCCGAGACCAAGCTTGAGACAAGGTAGGTGGAATCTTTCACCACCGAATAGTCCTCTAGGGTTTGTTAAGTCAAAACCCTCAAAACCCCCAATGTTGGGCTCACTAGCTAGAAGCCAGATATCAAAATAAGATCATACATGAATATAGAGTAGAGGCCCTTGCCTTCCTTTTATACTATTTGGCACTTGGGTTGTTCTTGTCATCACCCGATCTACTATTTGGCATCTTTCTTGAGGTGATTGGACATCTTTGGCACAAGGGATGAATTGTTGACGAGCTTCAGCATTCTAGCAGGACGTGGCATCTTCCAGTGGGGGTTTGGCACTTGGCCCAGATCTACTTGGCATTTGTCTTCATCTCTTATCCAACCTTTGGAAGCTTATTTTGTATTGTCGGGAGATTTTTGTAGCAGCTCTATTGTCTATTTTCATAGCCATCTTTTGAGCATTCCAGATTGGCATCTCCATTGTAGCAAGTTCTTCTATTTTATGAATAAAAGCAGATTTGAGATGTTTTGGCTTGTCTATCATATTGCATATGGTTGAGGTATGTTCCATGGTTGTCTATTCTTGTTTATAGATGCAATACACATATATAACACATCAGTAAACCCTAAGGCCGAAATCAAGAGGTCATTCAGCAAGTAAACACATCTAAACAAGCAGGACAACAAAGTGTTTGACGAAATACCTCACTCAGAAAAAGTTTTAAAAAGACACCAAAACCGTGATGATCCTTGCATAATGGCTTGGGATCATTACAGTGGTATCAGAGCTTAGACTCCTACTAGCCTGAGGGATCTTCCATAAGGAAAGATGGGGTCTACAGATTTTGTTGGAGTAGTTGTGAGTTGTGAAAAAAATATCATGCGCTTTGTGAGAGACATGGGCCTCTAATAACACTCCAAAAGTTTATATCCATGAAAAACCCCAGTTGGAGCGAAGATGAGGTGACATATTGGACTAGCATAGTAGAGGGAATCAGAGCCAGAGCAGCTAGATGGAGGGAAGCACAGAGAAACCCCACACCCATTAGGAGCACGCAACTTTGCTACAGTTGCAAGGTGCATTGGGAACCAGATCATAGGTGTAGGGGTAAGGGTAAGAAGCATATCATTGAGGTGCACTATGATAGTGATGATTAGAATTTGGAGCATTCCGTTGATGACAGTGACTCTTGCACAGAGGCTAGTGATAGTGACTCTACCTCAGAGGATAGTGATGATGACTCTTACACAGAGGCTATGGATGATACTAGCACGCTTGAGAAGGATGATGACCCTTGTGTAGTGGATAGGCAGTTGGATGGACAGGACGATAGCACTAGTGTCTTAGTAGACATATCACATACCGTTGATGACCTTACACCTCAGCAGAGTGGTGACACTAGTGAGGATTCACACGTGTTAGAACCTAGAGATGATGAGCTTCCTATGATAGCCGTGACACATATGTCATCCTTCCAGACACCCCTGATAGCCACGTCACATGAGGAGGTCAGTGGCATGTCTTGTGTGAGGGATGCACACCACAGACATGTAGATCCACTGATCCAGGAGGAGATACAAGGAGTACAGACATGGCAGCTTACACATACAGATCAGCTTGAGGAGATTGAGTCACAGCTATTGGAGACTCCATTAGTTGAGAAGATTGCAAAGGATGACAAGTTGATGGAGCACTTACTTCCAGGATCGACCTGCATTGATGAGGATGCATTCTTTAGCAGTCAGGATGACCATAGCATGTGTCTGGATACATCTGTATTGGATCCAGGCGTAGATGATTGTAGCAGGTTGAGTGCACAGGAGGATACGACTGCTCATATAGGATACAGTGTGATTCAGGGGGAGATAGCATCTAGTGATGGGATGCAGTGGCATACAGGAGTACCCAGTAGCACGATAGACAGTGGACAGTTCAACACGTCATCTTATGCAGAGGGTGTTGTTGGGGATTCCAGAGTTGACACTATCAGGACTGACACTAGTAGTGAGGGGTTTGAGATGGCACCTCAGCATGACCATGATAAGGAGTCACACCACTTAGTAGCACAGTTGAGAGTTAGTAAGGCTATGATCATGGCAACCACTAGACATATTGATGACATACATGCAGTGATGGCAGATTACTGCTGGAGAGCATCAGTGGCACATGGTAGTTTAGATGAGGGGATTTCCATGGATGATTTTCATACTCTCAGGGAGAGAGTATCTGTGATGAGCACTGATTACCAGCAGTTGCTAACAGACAGGGATTATCTACTGAGGGTTGGTGAGATGTATCATGAGGTTCTGAGGGAGCAGGAGTTGGAGATGGACCGACTCACTCAGGAGTTGGAGAGCACTCGAGGATTCTTGAGAGGCACATAGACCGCCCTTCAAGAATCAGAGTCGAGGACAGATGAGTCTCTTGAGGAGATCCGTCATAGATCCACTTCATCTGTCTTAGTGGACACTCAGATGTATCAGTCAGTCATGTTGACAGAGGATGTTGATGATCTAGCAGAGGAGCACCATTTGATGGAGGACACGTCCATTTGTGTCTTGGGAGTGGTTGATCTCCATATAGAGATTGATCCAGCAGTATGCCCAGGATCTGTGATGCAGCATGAGTCTACAGGAGATGACAGGAGTATGCCGGAGCATAGAGTGATGAGTGATAGCTCACAGAGACATGTCGGGATGTATGATGGGATTCAGAGGGGTGTATTGACTTGCATGGAGGAGACACACTTAGGGGAGTATGCATATTTCACTCTTTTGCAACAGCCCATAGTTATGAGTGAGCACCTTCACCAGATTAGTAGTCGCATGAGGAGAGATAGATAGTGGTTGAGATCATGGAGAGTGCCTAGGTTGAGGCCACCTGACATGAGTACCTTTATGGCATCCAACTGAAGAGAGAGGGATCGTCATAGGAAGCCAGTTGAGACTTGGTGTGTGAGAGAGAGCATCATGGGCCAGGGGGTAGCAGATGAGCCCATAGGGCTTCTGACAGTGATCAGTCTCACACAGGAGAAGTTAGAGGAGATTGGAAGTGATAAACTTCCAAGTTTTCCATGGGACCCAGGAGTCCATTTTGCTAGCATTTTGTTCATGTTGACCCAGGTTGCACTAGAGAGCCACACACTCCACCTTGGTTCGGTTTGGAGTGGGTCTACAGGTACTTGTCTTATGGGGAGAGACCTTTCCTTCCACTTGATCATCATGAAAGGGCATGGAGATGTTTGCACAGGTACTTCTTCTACAGAGTTGTCTTCACTGATACAGTTGTTGGACAACAGGTCCAATGGTCATAGGTATTTCAGCTGGAGGACCCAAGAGAGGAGGATTCAGGATGTATGCAGGGGGTAGACAGTCATGGTCAGAGTAGTGCAGTTTCAGCATGAGGATCTTCAACAAAGGTTAGCATGGGACCCAGGGATTGCAGGATTGAGCAGTTCATTGACCGAAAGGGGAGAGTGGACCATTGCAGGGGAAAGTTATTCTAACTTTCCATTGATCTTCAGTGTTGAGAGGAGCGCATCGCTTGCGGGTGCCTCACGGAGGTCTCGCATCACCTCGGTCGGGCATCAGCATGTGCAGTTGATGGAGGCCGTGTGGATCTTGGTAGAGTCT
The DNA here is from genome assembly GCA_009831015.1 of Picea engelmannii. NCBI lineage: Eukaryota > Viridiplantae > Streptophyta > Pinopsida > Pinales > Pinaceae > Picea > Picea engelmannii. The sequence goes on along the minus strand of ML786912.1, from coordinate 161,394 downwards.
AGGAGGATGGACTCACTCCAGGATGAGGCCATGTGTCAGGTACAGGAGACTCACGGAGTTGGTGTATTTCAGGATTATGCGTCCTAGGGGCTAGCAATTCATGACTTGATATGGGACCCAAGGGGCAGCATGTGTGATTGTTCATCTTTGGATGGGTTCTACTATGTAACCCACAAGTGGACATGGGATCCTGGCATTATACTTTAGGGGATTCGGTTATTGCTTGAGGACAAGCAATTTTCTAGCAGGGAGGACTGTAATGTCCCCACTTTGGGACATCATCACAGTGCAGAGATTTATGATGACCAGAGGAGCCAGATGGATGTTATAGCGAGTACAAGGGTATTTGAGAGGCATTGTGGGGTCCATCTTGCATTGATCATCATATTCCATCATTATGAGCCATTCCACATAGGTTGTCTTTGGTTTCGTTGCATTCTGACGATTTCCATGATTTTGACTATCTTGAGCTATAAGTTAATTGAAATCACTGAAGAGGTCATTTTGGGCACATTACTTGGAGGAACCTCTTAGTGTAATAGCTCATTGGAATCGGGAGGAGCAACACTACAGTATGAGATGGCTAGAAGTGACTTTCAGTGGCCAGGGAAGCCACAAGGAGAGATAAGGAGATTTTCAGAGATAAAAAGGTTAATTAATTAATTAAAGTGATTTAATTAATTAATTAAATATTAATAAAATGAAAGTCACTTTGGAGGGACAAGGTGAGCCAAAAAGTATAAAAGGAAGGCAAGGGCCTCTACTCTATATTCATGTATGATCTTATTTTGATATCTGGCTTCTATCTAGTGAGCCCAACATTGGGGGTTTTGAGGGTTTTGACTTAACAAACCTTAGAGGATGATTTGGTGGTGAAAGATTCCACCTAGCTTGTCCCAAGCTTGGTCTCGGAGATGAAATACTCTCCCACACCATTCTAGATCGGTTCTACATCAGTGCAGGAGGGTTCCACACAACCATAGGCATAGGAAGAGAAGGAGGGCGCACCATTGGGGGTTTCCAACAAGGGGGGGCGCACCATCCTTGGAGAGAGATTAGTTGTAGGAGATTCACAGGGTTTTTGGAGATTCTATCACCTGGGTTCGTCTTGCAAGGTCTTGTAATGTCCCCCACCTCTTGAAGAAGAGGTTTGGAAGACGTAGTGGTCTAGGTGTCCCCACTAGGCCATAGTCTCACACTGAGGGGAAAGGTCAACAAGCTAAGGTTATATTCTTAAGTTGACTTGATAAAAAGGTGAAAAAGGCATTAAAAGATAACTCAACAAAGAAATAGAAGAGCTGGAATTGGAGTTAGGATTAACTCTAGGAGTTAAGTTAACTCAATAGAAAATTAGAAGAAAAAATATAAAGAGAAGGCCAGGGCACACTTCTTGGGCATTCTGGATTTTGGTATTTACTTGTTATTGCCTTGATCATACAGTTTGGGGGTTTTGCTGATACAAACCCTTGTGAGCAACTCAGTGGTGAAAGATCCACTCACCTTGTTCCACATCTTGGTCTCGGGGATGAAAGACTCCACCCACACCATTCTACACTCATCACATATCCACCAACAGATTCAGGGAAGCAACAAGGCCGTACTGTTTGGGAGTTTCCGGCAAGGGCGCACCATCTTCTAGAGAAGAGTTCGATCCAGCTAATCAGAAGGAGCGTTGGGCATTCTATCACTTGGGTCTTACTTGTAGGCACTCCACCATCACTTTGAGGGCTTCTTCGAAGAGTTATCATCACTAATTCTTCAACAACAGTTTGGGACGACTTGGAGGCTAGGAGGAGGTCCCATTATTCAGTATTTCTCAAATCTAGGGAGATCTACTCAAGATCTGGATCTGAAACTTCTCCCATGGGGTTCCCATAGCCCGATCTATATTCTTGGGGAGTTTCACACCATTTGGAGGTTTCCTTCTTCAGGGACAAGTTGTCTAGGGTTCCAGGCATTCAGGAGGGCACAACTCCCTTAGCAGATTCAGTGTTTGGAGGGGTTGGCATTGGTTGTTCGGCATGAGACTTCAGGAGGGAGATCCTATCACCCTGATCTATCATCTGGTTGAGTTTGGACTTGTTTGGAGTCTTCCTTTAGCAGGGTTGATTTATTGAGGGTTTCAGCCTTCTATTGGAGCATGGCATTCTTCAGCTGGAGGGATTGGCGTCCAGATCTGCTTGTATTGATCTTCATTTCTTATTCAGCCTTTGAAGGCTTGTTTTGTATCAACATAAGCATTTTGTAGAAGCTCATATTTGTTATAGCCATCTGAGGATTATTCCATATCATCTCTTTCTATTGTATCTGATTCATGCTTCTATAATAAAGGTCAGATATATGCTTGTGTTTTCTATATCTTGATTATATTATGATCTTGCATGTGTTGGATGAATCTGGTATAAACATCATTTAAATAACTGGAAAACTTCAATAGACACCTGCACATCAAACGAATCAGTGGTAGTCAGTGATTCCAAGCGAAAAATTTGGCTTGGGATCATTACATTCTTCACCATCATTCCTAGTGCTTTCTGAGAGAGTTTTATGGTTCAGATTATTTCCTAGAGCAGTGGGACGAATTGAAGAGAAGGAGGGTGTTTTTGAGATTCAGATCTAGTCAGTTTGGAGGGGTTACACTTCAGATCTGACCCCGAGACTTCACCTAGTGACTTGCAGTGTCACGATCTATATTCCTAGGGAGTTACAGATCATTTGGAGGCCTCCTTCATCAGGGCCGAATTATTAGGGTTTCAGTCATCCAGTGGGGTGCACCATTCAGTGGAGGATTTCAGATCTACAGGGTTTGAGAGTGATCTTGGAGATTCGGGCACCTGGGTTGTTCTTACCATCACTTGATCTACTGTTTGGCATCTTTCTTGAGGTGATTGGACATCTTTGGCACCAGGGCCGAATTGTTGAGGAGCTTCAGCTATCCAGCAAGACGTGGCATTGGTCTTCATTTCTTATCCAGCCTTTGGAGGCTTATTTTGTATTATCGGGAGCATTTTGTAGCAGCGCTATTGTCTATCTTCTTGGCCATCTGTTGAGCATTCTAGATCGGCATCTTCATTGTAGCAGGTTTCTCTATTTTATGAATAAAAGCTATTTGAGATGTTTTGGAGTGTCTATCATATTGCATATGGTTGAGGTATGTTCCATGGTTGTCTCTTCTTGTTAATTGTTGCAAACATTCATATAAACACATCAGTAAACATTAAGGCTGAAATCAAGAGGCCATTAAACAAGTAAACACATCTAAACAAGTAGGACAGCAAAGTGTTTGACAAAATACCACAACCAAGAAAAAGTTTGAAAAGACACCAAAACTGTGATGATCCTTGCATAATGGCTTGGGATCATTACAGTATGAGGGAATAAGTGTGAGTGACAAATTTAGGAATTAATGCGCGTGAGAGATTCGAAAGAGAGTTAACTCATGTGAAGAATAGGAGTGTTAACACATGGGGGAATAAATTAGGAATTAAACACATGTTTAAATGCTAAATTTGGCCAAGTAATGAGTGAATTTTAGCCAAGGGGAAATTTGACCTATTTTTTAGGGATTTTCCTAAATTTTAGGAAATTTGCGTTTAAAAGAAAATTAAGAGGAATTTGAGGAAATTAATCCATGGAAAGTGAAGATATGTCAAGTGAGGAAAAGTTAGTGAAAAAATTAAGCCTTGATTGGGGAATTTCGTCTTATTTTTTAGGGATTCCCTATTTTTTAGGAAATTATGGTTTAAACTCAATTGAAGGCAAATTTTATGAAGTTGATCCATGGAAAGTGGAGAGGTGATTATATGGAGGAATATATGGCTAAATCTAGGCACAATTATGCGATTCCCTTATCTCGATCAATTTATTTATTATATGCTCAAGTCTTGGGAAAATGCGCCCTATGCTAGGTGGATGCCACATCACTCTGTAGATTTATCACATGTTGACCTGTGAAGGTACCACTTAGCACTACATCGATGATGACCATACCTTCTAAATATAGAAATTTCTAAAAATAGAATCCAACTCCTAAATTTTACGAAACTGTCCACATTGTTATCCCCACTTTTAGGGATAACTAAGGAGATTATGTCTCGAGGCCCACAGGTCCTAGACATGGAGTACCGAGAGCCAAATCGACTTGAGCATGGCCCTGGAGGGCCCATCTTTTCTTCCTTTCAGTGCCTCCACTTTGTCAACAGCAGCACCATCCATCACCTTCAGCTTGGTCTTGTATCAGAGAAGGTTCTTTCTCCATGAGGCAATGAGTCTGGGTATCATGGTATGTGTTACTCTGATCCTCAAAACCTTTGAATATGTGCATTTAATTCCTTTTGTTTCTAACAGGTGATTGGATCTTATAATTATCCACTTGACCATGTCTAGGGGGAATGACAGGATGCCCTAACAAGCTTGTTCCCATAGGTTTTGAGTTGCCACTGGGGGGATTTCTGAAAATTCATCATCCGCTCCCGTCATACTTATAACTTTCCATCTTACTTCCCGCTCATCCATCCCATTACATTGGTCCGGGCATTGGGTTGGCCAATTATTTAAAGGTTGCACCCTGCCTTGTGGGAAGAAGGAGCTAAAGGCCTAGAAGGTAGAAGCAGCTGGAAAAAGATAAAAGCCTAAAATTAAAACCTCGACATGCTTCACCCAGGGATCCCCGAGAAAGCAGTAAAAATCTTCTCAGCAAGAAACAAGAGGGACCCATAAAAATAATAAAACAAGACCTAGTCAGACGATAGGGGGTCTCATCACGAGCCAACTTATTAGGTCCATGGGTACTGTTATACCCGATATCTAGGGATAACTAGGAGATCATGTCTCGAGGCCCACAAGTCCTAGACGTGAAGTACTGAGAGAAGGATTGACCTGAGCATGGCCCTGGAGGGCCCATCTTTCTTCATCTTCGCCAGACTTGTCCTGTTGAGCAACAACGGTTTCCATCACCACCGGCTTGGACTTGCATCGGAGAGAACTCTTGCTCCATGAGGTAATTGGTCCAAGGTATCATGGTATGTGTCATGTTTGATCGTTATAACCTTCTTATATATGCATTAGGTTCCTTTCATTTCTTATGACTGCTTGGATCTTACACTAATCCACTTGACCATTGTTGGGGTGATTGATGGGGTGACCTAGCAAGATTGTATTCATGGGTTTTGGTTAGCCACCAAGGGGGATTTGTAGAGCCATCGTCCACTCCCACCATACTATCATTTTTCATCTTATATCAAGCACATATATCCCATTCCCCTAGTCCAGCCATTAGGATGACCTTTGAGGGTTACACTTTGTCTTGTGGAAAGAAGGGGCTAAAGGCCCAGGGGGTAAAAGCAGCAAGTAAAAGATAAAAGCCATAGGAAATAAAACCTAGAGATGCTTCGCCCAGGGGATCCCCGAGAAGGCAATAAAAAGCCTCTCGATAAGAAACTAAAGGGACCCTAA
>ML786912.1:98055-131339 GCA_009831015.1 Picea engelmannii | reverse complement strand
TTGAGTGATTTTATGCTTTCAGTACTTTGATTTGATTTGATGTTAATGAATGAATGAAAGAAGAACAATGAAGGCATCTCTTGAATAAGAGTTTTGTTCTTCCCACATTTGATAGGTTTTAAACTTTCTCTTGAATGCTTACTATTTTCATTCTTCAGAAAAACAAGTGCTGATCACTGTTATGAGGACTATGAAGATGACTTCTGAATAGAAGCTTAGTTTCTCTTTCACATTCAGCCTTAAAATAGGAAAACATGTGCTGATTGCTGTTATGAGGACTGTGAAGATGACTTCTGAATAGAAGCTTAGTTTCTCTTTCACATTCAGCCTTAGAATAGGTTTTATGCTTACTGTTTTTACCATTTAGAAAAACAAGTGCTGATCACTGTTATGAGGACTATGAAGATGACTTCTGAATAGAAGCTTAGTTTCTCTTTCACATTNNNCCTTAGAACAGATCTTTGGTTTATCTCCATAAAAGATAAAAACTATCTCTAAATCCATATACTTTGGACATGCCTCTAAGTCTTACAAACACCGGATTGATAATAAATGCACTCTAATTTACTTGGGTAGATTTAGAGCTCAACAGTAGCAACGCATGTTGTATGTAGACATCTCTCTCAAAATGCATGGGAAATCAATCCAACTCTAACTCTGAACCCAACGACCATGTACCGATCATATACCTACCTTTGATGGGAACCAACCCCTGCTAACCACAAGTGCTAAACTCTGGGTGAAAGTCAGAATGCCATCCTAAGTAATGCATGCTGGCTCTTAACCCTCAAGATTTTCAAGGGTGAAAATCTAGGGGTTAACAGGCCCTTCCATGCAAACCTCTCTCTAATCTTCTTGTAAATCTTGAGAAACCCTTGGTGCCCCGCTAGTGGTGAATTATGGTACCACATAAATCCTTCCATTATAGTAGACAAGGTCATCCAAAATCAGAAATCGCTCATCCTGAATTTGCCCATCCACTAACTCACATGCAAACATTTTTTTGGAGTACTCCACCAAAAGCTATGATTTCCACTCAACTGATATTTCAAACAAGGTGTAAGTTGAAGGCTTCCTAGACAAGGCATCTACTACAACATTATTCTTCCCTTTAACAAACTCTCTGTCAAAATCATAGGCCTGGATTTTACTCACCCATTTCTATTGCCTTTCATTGAGGTCTTTTTGCTCCAAAAAGTATTTGAGGCTGTTGTGATCTGTTTTGACTATAAACTTGGCTCCAACCAAGTATTGTCTAAATTTAGATAGCGCATGCATGATAGCTAGCATCTCCTTATCATATATAGTGTACAATAACTTGAGCCCTCTTATTTTTCTTCTTTCAAAAGCAATAGGATGTTTTTTCTGCATGAGTATAGCCCCAATACCTTCCCCTGATGTGTCACACTCTAGTATAAATGGCTAAGAGAAATATGGTAATGCTAGGACCAAACTAGTTCTCATCACCTTCTTCATTCTATCAAAAAAATTTTGGGTTGTTTCCGTCCACTTAAATGCACCCTTTATAGTTAGATCATTCAAGAGCGCACAAAGCTGTGAAAACACTTTAACAAATATCCTATAGTAGGTGCAAATGCCAGGAAATCCCCGTAGCCCTGTGATGTTCCTGGGTGTTGGCCAATCCAAAATGGTTTGTATTTTTTCTTGATGAACCTGTACCCCCTTTGCTACAATAATATTTCCCAAGTATAATACTTATATCATTGCAAACTCACATTTTGATTCTTTGGCATACAAAGATTGTTCCTCCATGATGCTCAATATGTTATCTAGATGCTTAAGGTGATCCTCCCAAGTTTTTCTATAGATTAGCAGGTCATCCAAGAAAACCAATAGATACTTCCTCGGTTGTTTGTCGAAAATGTGATTCATGCAATATTGGAATGTAGTTGGTGCGTTAGCTAGCCCTGTTATCCCCCACTTTTAGGGATAACTAGGAGATCATGTCTCGAGGCCCACAGGTCCTAGACATGGAGTACCGAGAGACAGATCGACTTTTAGCATGGCCCTGAAGGGCCCATCTTTTCTCCATTTCAGCGCCTCTACCTTGCTAGCAGTAGCAGCATCCATCACCATCGACTTGGTCTTGTGTCAGAGATGGTTCTTGCTCCATGAGGTAATGAGTTTGGGTATCGTGGTATGTGTCACTCGTATCATCAAAACCTTTGAATATGTGCATTTAATTCCTTTGTTTCTAACAAATGCTTGGATCTTATACTTGCTCACTTGACCATGTCTGGGGGGAATGACAAGATGCCCTAATAAGCCTGTGTCCGTAGGTTTTGGTTTTCCACTGGGGGGATTTCTGAAAATCCATTGTTCGCTCCCGTCATAGCACCACTTTTTCATCTTGCTTCCCGCTCATTTATCCCATTACACTTGTCTGGGCACTTGGTTGACCTATTATTTGAGGATTGCACCTTACCTCATGGGAAGAAGGCGATAAAGGCCCAGAAGGTAAAAGCAAGATGGAAAAAGATAAACCTCGAGATGCTTCACCCAGGAATCCTTGAGAAAGCAATAAAAGGATTCTCAGCAAGAAACAAGAGGGACCCAATAAAAATAATAAAACAAGACCTAGTCAAAGGATAGGGGGTCTTATCACAAACCATCCTATTAGGTCCATGGGTACCTAGCAGTATGACACTACTAGCAGCTGGTTACCACGCCAACGTAGTGAATCTTGGTTGCATGGCCAAGAGAAAGGGGGTCTCATCACGAGCCAACCTTCTCATTTCTATAAAAGTACTTGTGGGTAACACTTCCACCACTGATCACCACACAAGGGCAGTGTCCCCTGATTAGCTTCTTGAAGAAAAAACAATAAAGAATAAAGAATAAAAAGCATGAATTGGGCTTAGAAAAAATTGCATCCAGGACAGATGCAGCTCACCTTCTACAAAGGCACCCAAAAGTAAAACTTTGCATTCCTTTGCTTTCAATGCACCCATTGTCAGGATATCCCTTATCCACATCACCCACTTACATGGCTCGGATAAAGTCTCTTTCGGAAACTTTACTCTTCCAGTGGACACTAGCCCAATAGGATGCCCTGTCACTTTCCCCAAACTTGTATTGCAGGCTTGTATAATGTCTTTGAGCTTTTAACTGGGGTAATAGGGGTTTTATGCACATGCTTAATAATATTGATGATGAGATGTGATTGACATTGCCATGATCCCTGTGATTTATGAGCCCATGGAGGGCGTAGCTGTTGATGTGCAGGATCATGCCCGATGGACAGATACCACATTGGACAGGTACGCATGGGGAGATGATCAGTTCGGACCTCCATGGGGCTGAAGAGCCCACTAGATGGATGTTGAGACCCCAGTAGGGGGCAGAGACAAGACAGAGGGGTTTGCATAGGAGAGAAGGAGGACGTCTTGTAGAGGCACCCCAACAGAGCTTGACCTAGGGGGTTGTGCCCTTTTTCAGTGGAACGTTGACCTTGGAAGGCCTAGGATGTCACCCTTCATGAACATGATGTCACCTAGTATCATGGACGCTTAGGGAGACAGCTGAGGCAATTTTGGCACGTGTGGCAGGTTGGAGAAGCCCAAGGAGGGCTAACGTTTTGCTCTAGGATGTTGCATTTGCCCTAGAAGGGGCTAACGTCACACTAAAAGGGGCATGACGTCTCTCTTTAGCTTGATTAGGGTTTAAATTTAAGCATTTAATGTAAAACAATATGATTTTTAGTATTCTGGCCTTGTCGACCTTTTTATGACCTAAAAGTGAAATTAGGTCATGGTACTGTATAAATTGAGGGTTTTAACCTTCATTTTTTTCATAATCTCTGACTCACTCATTAGTGAGGTCTGAAATTTACGCTACACTTGGAGTTCTTGGCAGAAATTGTGAGGCGCACTTGTTGAAGGAAGTCTTTATTGGCATTTTTGGCATTTATCTTGGTGGAAGATGTTACAACTAGGGTTTGCTACTTGATTTCTTGGTTAAATGTAAGTGATTTTCTGCAAAAAAATTTAATTGAATGGTTGTAGTACTATTTCTCTTGCATTTATGGTTATAATTTGTTGATTTAAACCCTAGGGGGAAAGCACACATAGAAGGTCCTTGTCTCATGTCCCTATCAAGATTCTTAGTCATTTTGCTTGTTGAAGTGAGATATAGCCTTGCCTTAGCAACACTCTTCTCTTTCTAGCCCTTGTTGAAGAGGATTGAGACTTGCCTTAACAACACTCAATTCTATTTTCTCCTATGCTAGCCATTTTACTTTTCTGAAGCTAAGAAGGAGAAAATGCATCAAGGCCTAGTTCCCCTACACCTTGATGAGTCGATTTTCCCTAGGGTTTGCTTGGTGAATCCTTTCCATAGCAACACGTTGCCTACAAAACCTCTTGTCTTAGTTTTACGCAACCTTTTGAGCTAGCCATTTTTTCCATTGAGCTAAGGAAGGAGGAGAGAGCATTGAGGCCTACTTCCCCTACACCAAAGTGAGCCTCTCTTCCCTAGGGTTTTGTCCTTGAGGCCTTGCCATAGCAAAACTCCAAGGCCTGACCCTCCCATCCTTAGTCTTACTATCATCTTTGATCCTTCAGATTCTGCGTCCTCCTTTTGACTCCATTTACCCTAGGAATGCACTGATCTAAGGCCTAGCTTGTGAGTACTATGATCAAAACAACTCTTAATACTTTGAACAAAACCCTAACTATTCTAACCCTAGCCTAGACTAACCCTACTAACTCATTGTTGCCGTCATCTTTTTTTATTATCATCATTGTGCAGCTATCGTCTGACTTATGAGCAATTGAATGGTTATTTTAAGGCATTACCCAAATGAAGTGTTAATTGTTACATTGAACGCCATATTCTTTTAACATTTATTGAAGAAGTGATATTGTACATCAATTCTATTATATAAACATTGACTTCATCAATATTTATTTCTCAATTGTTTATATATCGGATAGTCATTGATTATATGAAGTACTAACCAAGCGAGTAAGCTTGCATATATCTATCTCTTGGTGCTTTGTCTCGGGTAGGTGCATCATCTATTTTGGTTATACTTCTCCTTATTGGCTGATTAGCCGGACTATCTACTTGGTGGTGACTTGTGAGGGGGGAATTTATCTTTTAGCCTTCAATCCTTTGCCTTCTCAAAATCCTAGGTCATCGAGGATGTCTCCCCTGGGCCTTACCTCCCTAAACAGAAAGAACCTTCCTATCGAGGTGACATTGGGTGGGATTGATTTAGTTACGCCAGTTTGTCTTTTTACATCTATCTTTTATCCTAACTAAAAATTGTGCGATAACATTTTGGCGCCGCTGGCGGGGAACACTGAGTCAATACTCCTAAAGACAACACTTTTCAGTAAGTCTTGCCTCTAGAGTATCTATCTTACAAGCTTACCTAGCGACTCCACTTAGGGTGTTTTCCCTTATCCTTTGATAGTTTCAGGCAAATTATCTGGCGACTCCACTGACCTTTAAAAGGGTGCCACCTTACTCTTAATCTTGTGATATTTTCAACTTATGGGATCATGGAACACTAGGAACAAATGTATCTGACTATTGATTTCAAAAGTTTTCAAGGATACCCAAATTACTTTGATACAAAATGGCTAAACAACTCTCCAAGATTTTGGGGCCTCCCAACTCCTCACATCGTAAATTTTTTGAACTATATGAGCAAGACAGAATTGGGAGGAGAGGATGCTCTTATAAAATTATTCATACTCACTTTGCCATCCTTCTTGCAAGATTGGTTTAAGGGTTGTTGCAAATACAGGGGTATATCATCTTTCATACACCTTATCAGTAGGTTTATTGACTTTACCAAGCCATGTTTCCAAACATATGTAGATGCCCTTCAAAACCTCACGATAGCCTTGAAAGACGGACGATTCACCACTGAGATTGTAGGAGATCTTAGGAATGCATATCATGTTCAATACCAAGAATATTCTGATGAGAAAGAAGAGATTTGTGAGGGGAATTGTCAACCCCTTGAACAGGAGCAAGATTTCTCCCATGATTCAATAGAATGCAGTGAAATAAAAGAAAATTATGAGGATGAAACACTAGTAAACACTCCTCCATCCAACGAAGCTCTCCAAGATCCTATTCCTCCTGCACAAAATGAAGAGAATGAGGTAAGTTGTTTTCCTTTCCAAATTTTTTATGATACCTTATTCTATGATTCAAACAACAAAGAAGAAATGGAGCCTCTGGGCAAACTAGAGGATGTAGAGGCAAGTCTTCCAATTGAAGATATCCGAGTACTTGAAGCTCCTACACAGGAAGAACTGAGCAAGGTGAGTTACTTCCCTTTCCAAGTTTTTAAAGATTCTCTGTCTTATGATATGGAAAGTGAAAAAGTGTTGGATTTTCTAAACCTTTCATGTTATGATTAAAATGATGACTTTGTTGATGATATTAATGAGTTCATACATGTCGGGAAGTGCAAGTGGGATGTTATTGGATATGATGGGGATCCCATTTACGACATTGAGGGTCATTTCCAAAAGTTTCCTTTACCTTTATCACATGAATTTACTGATAATTCTCACATTTGGCGACAAGAAATGATTACCAATTTTATTCAGATACCCAAGGATGACTTGATACTATGCTCTCCTACTATTTTTTGTTCATACCTTGAGGACTTTGACGATTGTTTCTCTGAGCACTTGGATTTGTTCTACGAAGAAAGTTATCAACCAATGTTGTGCTCAAATCTTGATAAAAGTGAGGAATTTACTTCCTTGAAACAGGATACTTGTGATAAGACTTTCCACCTCCCTTCGATCACCTTAACTCACTATGTCACTAAAGGTGTGGTTCGGAAACATGTCCATTATCCCAAGTCTCATGTAAGACAAAACCTCACTCTAGATTTTAGGGGAAAGTTGAATACCTCAAGAAAATGGTTATTACCTCAGTTTTCCAGCTTCCCCTTAAAAAATTGTTAGCCATCCTTTCAGTTATTGCTTATCCCTTCTCAAGCTTCAATTAGTGAGAACGTTCAAGGTAGCCAGCATCTAGATTCCTCGAGTCGGTCTTCTGAGCCTTTGACTTTTCATGATCCTTTCCTGAGATGGATTGAGCACTCTCCTGAGAGTATGTCTTGGCATCACCTTTTCCTTCCCACTCGCCTCCATGAGCTAGACCTTACAGCTTGGATAAAGAATAAAAGGCATGAATTGGGCTTGGAAAAAATTGCATCCAGGACAGGTGCATCTCGCCTTCTACAAAGGCACCCACAGGTAAAACTTTGCATTCCCTTGCTTTCACTGCACCCATTGTTAGGACATCCCTTATCCACATCACCCACTTACATGGCTTATGAGCAAGTCTCCTCTGGAAACTTTCCTCTTCCAGTGGACACTGGCCCAATAGGATGCCCTGTCACTTTCCCCTAACTTGTATTGCAGGCTTGTATAATGTCTTTGAGGTTTTAACTAGGGTAATAGGGGTTTTATGCACATGTTTAATAATATTGATGATGAGATGTGATTGACATTGCTATGATCCCTGTGACTTATGAGCCCATGGAGGGCGTAGTTGTTGATGTGCAGAATCATGCCCGACGGACAGGTACCATGTTGGAAAGGTACACATGGGGAGATGATAATTTTGAACCTCCATGGAGCTGAAGAGCCCACCAGAAGGATGTTGAGACCCCAGCAGGGTGCAGAGATAGGACAAAGGGGCTTGCACAGGAGAGGAGGACGTCTTGCAAAGGCACCCCGACAGAGCTTGACCTAGGGGGGTTGTGCTCTTTTTCAGTGGAACGTTGGCCTTGGAAGGCCTAGGACGTCACCCTTCATGACCATGACATCACCTAGTAGCATGGACGCTTTGGGAGACGTCTGAGGCAGTTTTGGCACATGTGGCAGGTTGGAGAAGCCCAAGGAGGGCTAACGTTTTGCTCCAGGATGTTGCATTTTCCCTAGAAGGCTAATGCCACCCTAAAAGGGGCATGACATCTCTCTTTAGATTGATCAAGGTTTAATTTTAAGTATTTAATGTAAAAAAGTATGATTTTTAGTATTTTGGCCTTGTCAGCCTTTTTATGACCCAAAAGTGAAATTAGGTCATGGTACTGTATAAATTGATGGTTTTAACCTTCATTTTTTCATCATCTCTGACTCACTCAGTAGTGAGGTCTGAAATTTGCACTACACTTGTAGTTCTTGGCTGAAATTGTGAGGCACACTTGTTGAAGGAACTCTTTTATTGGCATTATTGGCATTTATCTTGGTGGAAGGTGTTACAACTAGGGTTTGATACTTGATTTCTTGGTTAAATGTAAGTGATTTTCTGCAAAACTTCTTAATTGAATGGTTGTAGTACTATTTCTCTTGTATTTATGGTTATAATTTATTGATTTAAACCCTAGTGGGAAAGCACACATAGAAGGTCCATGTCTCATGTCCCTATCAAGATTCTTAGCTGTTTTGCTTGCTGAAGTGAGATAGAGCCTTGCCTTAGCAACACTCTTCTCTTTCTAGCCCTTGTTGAAGAGGATTGAGCCTTGCCTTAGCAACACTCAAGTCTATTTTCTCCTATGCTAGCCGTTTTACTTTTCTGAAGCTAAGAAGGAGAAAACGCATCAAGTCCTAGTTCCCCTACACCTTGATGAGACGATTTTCCCTAGGGTTTGAAGCCTTGCCATAGCAATACATTGCCTACAAAACCTTTTGTCTTAGTTTTATGCAACCTTTTAAGCTAGTCGTTTTTTTCCATTGAGCTAAGGAAGGAGGAGAGAGCACTGAGGCCTACTTCCCCTACACCAAATTGAGCCTCTCTCCCCTAGGGTTTTTTCCTTGAAGCCTTGTCATAGCAACACTCCAAGGCCTGACCCTCCCGCCCTTAGTCTTACTATCATCTTTGATCCTTCAGCTTCTGTATCCTCCTTTTGACTCCATTTACCCTAGGAACGCACTTATCTAAGGCCTAGCTTGTGAGTACTATGATCAAAACAACTCTTAATACTTTGAACAAAACCCTAACTATTCTAACCCTAGCCTAGACTAACCCTACTAACTCATTGATGTCGTCATCTTTTGTTATTATCATCATTGTGCAGCTATCGTCTTACTTATGAGCAATTGAATGGTTATTTTAAGGCATTACCCAAATGAAGTGTTAATTGTTACATTGAAAGTCGTATTCTTTTAGCATTTATTGAAGAAGTGATATTGTACATCATTACTATTATATAAAAATTGGCTTCATCAATATTTATTTCTCAATTGCTTATATATCAGATAGTCATTGATTATATGAAGTACTAAACAAGCGAGTAAGCTTGCATATATCTATCTCTTGTTTCTTTGTCTCGGGTAGGTGCATCATCTATTTTGGTTATACTTCTCCTTATTAGTTGATTAGCTGGATATCCTGCTCGGTGGTGACTTGTGAGGGGGGAATTTATCTTTTAGACTTCAATCCTTTGCCTTCTCAAAACCCCAGGTCACCGGGGACATCTCCCTTGGGCCTTACCTCCCTAAACAGAAAGAACCTTCCTATCGAGGTGACATTGGGTGGGATTGGTTCAGTTACGACAGTTTGTCTTTTTACATCTATCTTTTATTCTAACTACAAATTGTGCGATAACAAGCCCAAAGGGCATAACTAAGAACTCATAATGGCCATAATGGCACCTGAAGGTCGCCTATGGGTTTCCAGCTCCTTCACCCAGATCTGGTTGTATCCCGAACAAAGATCAATCTTCGAAATGGGCACCTCCCTAGGTACCCCATATTACCTCCCTAGGTATACTACATGCATTAGCGGCACCCAACATGTGGAAATGACTGAACATATTTCTCCCTAGTGATTTTATAAAGTATTTTTATAAAGTGATCTCATAAAGTCAAGTTGAACGTTTTAATTTTTAATGTGTAAAAGTGACTTTATGAGAGTGTGGGTCACTTAAGTGACTTAAGTGAGCTCAATGGAATATTAAGTCACGACTGTTGATCTCGAGAGGGCAAGATATAATCTTGATCATCCATCTATTTGGAAGACCAAGGGTTAGGACAGTTACACATTCAATCATGCATAAAGGCAACACTAGTGGAAAGGGGGAGCACTTTTTGAGGAGAAAAGGGAGGGAAGGTGAAGAGGCACAAATCCCAATAGATTTTTGAGTTAGAGAAAGAGAGTAGCAACATGAGTGGGTTGGCATGCATCCCAAGGAGGGGATAGGAAAACATCCTGTAATGTCCCCACTTTTGGACATCATTATATTACAGAGTGTTATGATGACCAGAGTAGCCAGATAGAGGTTATAGCGAGTACAAGGGCTATTGAGAGGTATTTTGGGGTCTGGCTTGCATCGCTCATCCTATTTCATCATTATGATCCATTCTGCACAGCTTTGATATGGTTCTGTTGCATTTCGACGATTTCCATGATTTTGAGTTATTTTGCACTATAGATTAATTAAATTCACTAAGGAGGTCATATTGGGCATAACACTTTGAGGAACCTCTTAGTGTAATAGCTCATTTGAATCGGGAGGAACAAAACTATAGGATAGGATGATGAAAAGTGATTTTCAGTGGCCAAGGAAGCCACAAGGAGAGATAAGGTACTTTTCAGAGGTAAAAAGGTTAATTAATTAATTAAAGTGATTTAATTAATTAATTAATAATTAAATAAAGTAAAAGTCACTTTGGAGAGACAAGGTGAGCGGGGAGGATAAAAGAGAGATAGGGGAGGATAAAATAGAGATTCATTTCGTTTATCATTTGAGATCTGGCTTCTTGCTAGTGAGCCCATGCACTTGGGGGTTTTTAGGGTTTTGACTTAACAATCCCTAGAGATCAGTTCGGTGGTGAAAGATCCCACCCAACCTGGTCCAAGCTTGGTCACGGAGGTGAAAGATTCCTCCCTCACCATTCTACATCAGATCCATTCAGTTATAGAGGGTTTCTACATCAGCCACAGGTTCAGGGAGAGCTAGGGCGTAGCTTCAAGAGGGTTTCCAGTAGGAGGGCGCACCATTGATTTGAGGAGGGTTCGATATAGGAGTATGAGAAGGATTTTGGAGATTTGAACACTTGGGTTTTCTTTGAAGGGGAATGTTCATCATCTCTAGGGCATTTTGGGAGAGTTATACTAGCCAGTTGATTTTCTAGCGCATTGGCACGTTTTGCAAAGGAGGGCACTATTGGGAATCAAATCTATTCGGTTTGGAGGAGTAAAAATTCAGATCTCACATTGAGACTTCACCAAAAGGTTTACCTTGGCCCTATTTGTTATTCTGGAGAGTTTCATAGTGTTTGGAGGCCTCCTTCAACAAGGCCGAATTATTGGGCCTTGGCAGTATTTAGGAGGGCACAGTTTTACTTGACGATTCAGTATTTTGGAGGAGCAGATCTTGGCATTTCGGCTCGAGACTTCAGGAGGGGGTTCTACTTGCCCCGATCTATCATTCTTCGGAGTTTGGTTCCATTTGGAGGCTTCTAGTAGCTAGGCCGAAATATTGACCCTTCACAGTCATTCAGGAGGGCGCAACTTCAGCCAGGGGAGTTTGGACTTGGCCCTGATTCATTTTGTATTGGTATTCATCTTGTATTCAACCTTTCGAGGCTTATATATTCTTATCCTAAGCATTTTGTAGCAGCTCATTTTCTGGCTTGAGGATCTATCTGATGTTATTCTAGATCTGCAGATCCATTGTATCAGGGTTTCTTATATTATGAATAATATCAGATCTGAGGTATTTTTGAGTTATCTCTTGTGTTGTGATCTTGCATCTTGTTGAGGTATGTTCCATTGCTATAAATTCTTGATTATTGTTGCAACACACATAATAACCATCAGAATAAACCCTTGTGCAACCTAAAAGACCAAATCTGCAAAGTGTTTGATGAAACGCCACAACCAAAAATAGTTAAAAAATTCATGAAAAACGCAATGTTCTTGGCACCTTAGCTTTGGGAACATTACAGTGGTATTAGAGCATTGATCCTCCTAGCCAGTGGGGATTAGCGCATGCAGAAATACAATAGAGATGGATATGTTTTACTTTTCTAGAGAGAGTGTATTTTGTAAAAGGCAATATCGTGCCCTTAGTGAGGGAACTAGGGCTCAATTAACATTCCAACAGTTTGTATACATAAAAAATCCCAGGTGGAGCAAAGATAAGGTTACACATTGGGTCAACATAACAGAGGAAAACAAAGCCAGAACAACTAGATAGAGTAAAGCACAGAGTAACCCCATACCTACTTAACTTATCACTATTCTAGCTTATGATGAAGCACAAAGGAAGGTATTATGGGACATTGTTGGATTGGTTACTGGTCATTTGACTACATCCAACATCCAGCCAATAGGTAAGTGCAGGTAAGTAGGTAGGCATTTTTGCATTCATGTATTATACCATTTGCATTGCATGTTAGTTTTCTTTCACATTCACACTTATGATTGTTTTATTTTTCAGTCTTATATATATATATATATATATATATGTTGGGGTGGTATCACCACCCCAATCAGTTACTAACAGCTGCTATTGAGATCAAGCAGGTAAACAGGTAATGCTAGAGATGTTGAGGTTCTCATGCGCTCTACGGTGAGCAAATGTCCCTGAATTAGAGCCAGATGTTATCCCCCACTTTTAGGGATAACTAGGAGATCATGTCTCGAGGCCCACAAGTCCTAGACATGGAGTACCGAGAGCCGGATTGACTTTTAGCATGGCCCTGGAGGGCCCATCTTTTCTCCATTTCAGAACCTCTACCTTGCCAGCAGCATCAGCATCCATCATCATCGGCTTGGTCTTGTGTCAGAGATGGTTCTTGCTCCATGAGGTAATGAGTCCGAGTATCATGGTATGTGTCACTCTAATCATAAAAACCTTTGAATATGTGCATTTAATTCCTTTGTTTCTAAGTTCTAACAAATGCTTGGATCTTATACTTGCTCACTTGACCATGTCTGGGGGGAATGATAGGATTCCCTAGTAAGCCTATGTCCGTAGGTTTTGGTTTGCCACTGGGGGGATTTTTGAAAAGCCATCGTCCGCTCCCTTCATAGCACCACTTTTTCATCTTGCTTTCCGCTCATCTATCCCATTACACTTGTCTGGGCATTGGGTTGACCTATTATTTGAGGATTGCACCTTAACTCATGGGAAGAAGGGGCTAAAGGCCCAGAAGGTAAAAGCAAGCTGGCAAAAGACAAAAGCCTAAAGATAAACCTCGAGATGCTTCACTCGGGGATCCCCGAGAAAGTAGTAAAAGGCTTCTCAGCAAGAAACAAGAGGGACCCAATAAAAATAATAAAACAAGACCTAGTAAGAGGATAGGGGGTCTCATCACGAGCCAGCCTATTAGGTCCATGGGTACCTAGCAGTGACACTGCTAGCAGCTGGTTACCACGCCAAGGTAGTGACTCTTGGTTGCATGGCCAAGAGAAAGGGGGTCTCATCACGAGCCAGGCTTCTCATTTTTGAAAAAGTACTTATGGGTAATGTTAGCGTCGGAAGTCACCCCTGGATTGCTTGCAGGAGCAGAGCCCGACGCCCATCATTTTAATGTCACGATTTGTTTATAAGGAATGATCAAATGGAGATAATGGATCGAGGAGGTATCATTCTAACTCAGGGACTAGATCTGGTACGTAAAGAACAAAGGAGGTCTAGAATCCTAACTTCAGCCAGCGGGTTGATTAAAAGGTGAACAGGTGGAAGACTTAGTGAGAAAGGTGAACAAACGAATTTGGGCAACAGGCTTTCGGTTATTTGCAGAAGAAAGACTCTGAATGCAAGATCCTCTTGGTTCAGGGTCTCAAGGAACTGAAAGGGGACTTGACTGGATCCTCCAATTCCAAGTCACTCAACGTTAAGAAAATCACACGAATTGACTAGAAACATCGTAACTGCTACAGTGATCCATTACAACATCATCCTATAACAGCTACAACTCGACTGGATCCTCCAATTCCGAGCTGCTCTAACATAGTATAACAAAGATGTAAAGAAACTAGCATTCATAAGGCATGAAGTCTCAGAAGTCTATACATAATCAGAACACAGTGCTTCATTAAAGTTTTACAACCGGGAGCTCTGCTCAACCATCGATGCTTACAAAATACAACAACTGAGTCTATATACTCAGGAAAATTCACCTCACGGAGGCACACCCAGTCATTCAAGTCTTGGTGTCCTTTCGGTCAAACTCGTACTGAAATCCTTCTTCAAGTGCCACCTTAACTGCACGTGGCTCCTGTAAGGAGGGTAGCTGAGCCATTAAGTGTTGGGCTAACGTGCGCAGACTTCTCTATCGAGCTGAAGACTTTGGCATGGCGTCTTTGAAGAACTGGGTACACAGGACCCTCTCGAGCGGACCGCTTGCCAGACCTTCCATACCTTATACTTAATGAATGAGAGGAAGTCTCAACCACCTGCGCCTGCCGTCATTTACTCCAGGCGAGAAACAGTAAGGAGATCGGATCCGATGGCGCCTGGAGGCTACGATGATCCCCTCTGCGACTGAACTCGGCACCTTTGGCCTTCTTTATGTAGCCCCCTCCTTTCCTCAAGTGACCATGGGCTGTGACCATATTCTTTCGGCGTTCACGGGTATGAAAGTGCTAACCTTCGCTGATTGAAATCGCGATGGGCGAAACGTCGA
Organism: Picea engelmannii; assembly: GCA_009831015.1. NCBI lineage: Eukaryota > Viridiplantae > Streptophyta > Pinopsida > Pinales > Pinaceae > Picea > Picea engelmannii. The sequence goes on along the minus strand of ML786912.1, from coordinate 116,697 downwards.
GATGGCTCAGCCTGCTACCGCGTGTCCCCTCTGGATGGACGGCTCTGATTTCTCTCGATACCTTTGTGGGCTCGGGTCTGAGATTCCCTCAGCACCTCGCGTCTCGCGACTGGAAGGAGTTAGTTTTTCTTTTTCAAAGTTGCGAGAGGCGAGAAGGCGAGGAGCCTAATCGCGCGCCACGTGTCCCTTCTGGATGGATGACGAAGATTTCTCCCGATACCTTTGTGGGCCCGGGTCTGAGATTCCCTCGGCACCTCACGTCTCACGGCTGGAAAGAGTTAGTTTTTATTTTTCAAAGTTGCGAGAGGCGAGAAGGCGAGGAGCCTAATCGCGCGCCACGTGTCCCTTCTGGATGGATGGCTGAGATCCTCTCGCTACTTCACCGCTTCATGACTTGATGCTTGGGCCTTTACCCTGCGAACTTCCGAGTCCGCGAGATCATCGATCTCTGCCACCTGCCCTCTTCAGATCTAACGGTCCTCGGAACTTCGCGAAATCTCCTCAGTGGATTTCGACTGTTCGCTCTTTCTTGTGTAATCCATGAAATGAAAAGAAAGTGTCTCTCCACGAGATTCCTTCGCCTCTTCGCCAACCTGTGACGCTTCTCGTAACTTCAAGTTGCGCTTATCTGTGCTAATCTTCAACGAGGTCCCTTGCACGCACTCCTTGTGGCAAACCTGCGAACACTTCAACTGTTCGAGCTTCCTTTGACTCCGCGTGTGCCCGTAGCAGCAGTCCTCCAACTACTGCAACTACCCACCAACCATTCATCCGCTTCGCAAAATAGACCTTGGATGTTGCTGACAACCTTTTGCCCACTCGCTTGACCTACTACTTGGAAAAACAGGGATTCTCCTGTGATGTGCTTGAGCATTTCATATGCAATCTCGCAGACCTGTATACCTTTGTGGCCTGATACCACAATTGTTGCTAAAAGGTAACACTGCCACCACTAGTCACCACACCAAGGCAATGTTCCCTGATTAGCTTCTTGAAGAAAAAGAAATAAAGAATAAAGAATAAAAGGCATGAATTGGGCTTGGAAAAAATTGCATCCGGGATAGGTGCAACTCGCCTTCTACAAAGGCACCCACAGGTAAAACTTTGCATTCCCTTTCTTTCACTGCACCCATTGTCAGGACATCTCTTATCCACATCACCCACTTACATGGCTCAGATGAAGTCTCTTCCGAAAACTTTCCTCTTTGAGTGGACACTAGCCCAATAGGGGAGATGATCAGTTTGGACCTCCATGGGGCTAAAGAGCCCACCAGATGGATGTTGAGACCCCAACAAGGGGTAGAGACAGGACAAAGGGGCTTGCACATGAGAGAAGGAGGATGTCTTGCAGAGGCACCTCAACAGAGCTTGACCTAGGGAGGTTGTGCCCTTTTTCAGTGGAACGTTGGCCTTGGAAGGCCTAGGACATCACCTTTCATGACCATGACATCACCTAGAAGCATAGATGCTTTGGGAGACAGTTGAGGCAATTTTGGCACATGTGGCAGGTTGGAGACTCCCAAGGAGGGCTAATGTTTTGCTCCAGGATGCTGCATTTTCCTTAGAAGGGGCTAACATCACCCTAAAAGGGGCATGACATCTCTCTTTAGCTTGATTAGGGTTTAATTTTAAGCATTTAATGTAAAACAGTATGATTTTTAGTATTTTGGCCTTGTCGGCCTTTTTATGACCTAAAAGTGAAATTAGGTCATGGTACTATATAAATTGAGGATTTTAACCTTCACTTTTTCATCATCTCTGACTCACTCATTAGTGAGGTCTAAAATTTGTGCTACACTTGGAGTTCTTGGCAGAAATTGTGAGGCGCACTTGTTGAAGGAAGTCTTTTATTGGCATTTTTGGCATTTATCTTGGTGGAAGGTGTTACAACTAGGGTTTGCTACTTGATTTCTTGGTTAAATGTAAGTGGTTTTCTGCAAAAACTTATTAATTGAATGGTTGTAGTACTATTTCTCTTGCATTTATGGTTATAATTTGTTGATTTAAACCTTAGGGGGCAAGCACACATAGAAGGTCCTTGTCTCATGTCCCTATCAAGATTCTTAGTCGTTTTTCTTGCTGAAGTGAGATAGAGCCTTGCCTTAGCAACACTCTTCTCTTTCTAGCCCTTGTTGAAGAGGATTGAGCCTTGCCTTAGCAACACTCAAGTCTATTTTCTCCTATGCTAGCCGTTTTACTTTTTTGAAGCTAAGGAGGAGAAAATGCATCAAGGCCTAGTTCCCCTACACCTTGATGAGATGATTTTCCCTAGGGTTTGCTTGGTGAAGCCTTGTCATAGCAACACGTTTCCTGCAAAACCTCTTGTCTTAGTTTTATGCAACCTTTTGAGCTAGTCGTTTTTTTCCATTGAGCTAAGGAAGGAGGAGAGAGCACTGAGGCCTACTTCCCCTACACCAAAGTGAGCCTCTCTTCCCTAGGGTTTTTTCCTTGAGGCCTTGCCATAGAAACACTCCAAGACCTGACCCTCCCATCCTTAGTCTTACTATAATCTTTTATCCTTCAGCTTCTGTGTCCTCCTTTTGACTACATTTACCCTAGGAACGCTCTTATCTAAGGCCTAGCTTGTGAGTACTATGATCAAAACAACTCTTAATACTTTGAACAAAACCCTAACTATTCTAACCCTAGCCTAGACTAACCTGACTAACTCATTGTTGCCGTCATCTTTTGTTATTATCATCATTGCGCAGCTATCGTCTTACTTATGAGAAATTGAATGGTTATTTTAAGGCATTACCCAAATGAAGTGTTAATTGTTACATTGAATGTCATATTCTTTTAGCATTTATTGAAGAAGTGATATTGTACATCATTGCTATTATATAAACATTGACTTCATCAATATTTATTTCTCAATTTCTTATATATTAGATAGTCATTGATTATATGAAGTACTAACCAAGCGAGTAAGATTGCATATATCTATCTCTTGTTTCTTTGTCTTGGGCAGGTGCATCATCTATTTTTGTTATACTTCTCCTTATTAGTTGATTAGCCGAATTATCTGCTCGGTGGTGACTTGTGAGGGGGGAATTTATCTTTTAGCCTTCAATCCTTTGCCTTCTCAAAACCCCAAGTCACTGAGGACATCTCCCCTGGGCCTTACCTCCCTAAACAGAAAGAACCTTCCTATCGAGGTGACATTGGGTGGGATTGGTTTAGTTACACCAGTTTGTCTTTTTACATCTATCTTTTATCCTAACTACTATGCGATAAAAAGCCCAAAGGGCATAACTAAGAACTCATAATGGCCATAATGGCACCTGAAGGTCATCTTATGGATATCCTGCTCCTTCACCCGAATCTAGTGGTATCTCGAACAAAGATCAATCTTCGAAATGGGCATCTCCCTAGGTACCCCATATTACCTCCCTAGGTATACTACATGCATTAGAGGCACCCTACATGTGGAAATGACTGAACATATTTCTCCCTAGTGATTTTATAAAGTATTTTTATAAGTGATCTCATAAAGTCAAGTTGAACTTTTTAATTTTTAATGTGTAAAAGTTACTTTATGAGGATGTGGGTCACTTAAGTGACTTAAGTAACCTCAACGAAAGATTAATTCTGGACTGTTGATCTCAAGATGGCAAGATCTAATCTTGATCATCCATCTCTTTGGAAGACCAAGGGTTAGGGCAGTTATGCATTCAATCATACATAAAGGCAACACTAGTGGAAAGGGGGGAGCACTTTTTGAGGAGAGAAGGGAGGGAAGGTGAAGATGCACAAATCCCAATAGATTTTTGAGTTAGAGAAAGAGAGCAGCAACAAGAGTGGCTTGGCATGCATCCCAAGGAGGGGATAGGCAAACATCCTGTAATGTCCCCACTTTGGGACATTATTATATTACAAAGTGTTATGATGACCAGAGTAGCCATATGGAGGTTATAGCGAGTACATGGGCTATTGAGGGGTATTTTGGGGTCCGACTTGCATCACTCACCTTATTTCATCCTTATGATCCATTCCGCACAGCTTGGATATGGTTCTGTTGCATTCCGACGATTTCCATTATTTTGAGTTATTTTGGGCTATAGATTAATTAAATTCACTAAGGAGGTCATATTGGGCATAACACTTGGAGGAACCTCTTTATGTAATAGCTCATTGGAATTGGGAGGAACAACACTACAGGATAGGATGATGAAAAGTGACTTTCAATGGCCAGGGAAGCCACAAGGAGAGATAAGGTACTTTTCAGAGGTAAAAAGGTTAATTAATCAATTAAAGTGATTTAATTAATTAATTAATAATTAAATAAAGTAAAAATCACTTTGGAGAGACAAGGTGAGAAGGGAGGATAAAAGAGAGATAGGGGTCTCTATTCACTCATTCATGTTGTTTATCATTTGAGATCTGGCTTCTTGCTAGTGAGCCCATGCACTTGGGGGTTTTGAGGGTTTTGACTTAACAAACCCTAGAGATCAACTCAGTGATGAAAGATCCCACACAACCTGGTCCAAGCTTGGTCACGAAGGTGAAAGATTCCTCCCTCACCATTTTACATCAGATCCATTCAGTTATAGAGGGTTTCTACATCAGCCACAAGTTCAGGGAGAGCTAGGGCGTAGCTTCAGGAGGGTTTCCAGCAGGAGGGCGCACCATTGATTTGTGGAGGGTTCGATCTAGGAGTTTGAGAAGGATTTTGGAGATTTGAACACTTGGGTTTTCTTTGAAGGGCCTTTTTCATCATCTCTAGTGCATTTTGGGAGAGTTATACTAGCTAGTTGGTTTCTTAGTGCATTGGCACATTTTGCAGAGAAGGAGGGTGCTATTGGGAATCAGATCTATTCGGTTTGGAGGAGTAAAACTTCAAATCTCACCTTGAGACTTCACCAAGAGGTTTACCTTGGCCTGATCTATTATTATGGAGAGTTTCATAGTGTTTGGAGGCCTCCTTCAACAAGGCCGAATTATTGGGCCTTGGCAGTATTCCGAAGGGAGCAATTTTACTTGAGGATTCAGTATTTTGGAGTATCAGATCTTGGCATTTCGGATTGAGAATTCAGGAGGGGGTTCTACTTGCCCCGATCTATCATTTTGCAGAGTTTGGTTCCATTTGGAGGCTTCCAGCAGCTAGGTCGAAATATTGACCCTTCATAGTCATTCAGGAGGGCACAACTTCAGCTAGGGGAGTTTGGACTTGGCCCTGATTCATTTTGTATTGGTCTTCATCTTGAATTCATCCTTTGGAGGCTTATATCTTCTTATCCTGAGCATTTGTAGCAGCTCATATTCTAGCTTGAGGATCTATCTGATGTTATTCTAGATCTGCAGATCCATTGTATCAAGGTTTCTTCTATTATGAATAATATCAGATGTGATGTATTTTTAAGTTATCTCGTGTTGTGATCTTGCATCTTGTTGAGGTATGTTACATTTCTATAACTTCTTGATTATTGCTGCAACACACATAATAACCATCAGAATAAACCCTAGCGCAACCTAAAAGACCAAATATGCAAAGTGTTTGACGAAACGCTGCAACCAGAAAAAGTTAAAAAATTCATGAGAAACGCAATGTTCTTGGCACCTTGGCTTTGGGAACATTAGAGTGGTATCAGAGCGTTGATCCTCCCAGCCAGTGGGGATTAGCGCATGTAGAAATATAGTAGAGATGGATATGTTTTACTTTGCTAGAGAGAGCGTATTCTGTGAAAGGGAATATTATGCTCTTAGTGAGGGAACTAGTGCACAATTAACATTCCAACAGTTTGTATCCATAAAAAATCCTAGGTGGAGCAACGATGAGGTTACACATTGGGTCAACATAACAGAGGAAAACAAAGCCAGAACAACTAGATGGAGGGAAGCATAGAGTAGCCCCACACCTATTAGGAGCAACAACTTTGCTACAGTTGCAGCAAAGTGCCTTGGGAGCCAGATCATAGATGTAGGGGTAAAGGTAAGAAACACATTATTGAGGTGCACTATGACAGTGATGATAAGGTGTGTGAGGATGCAGAGATAGATGCTTATTTGGAGTAGTCCGATGACACTATAGACTCTTGCATAGAGGCTAGTGATTTCTGCATGCTTGGGGAGGATAGTGACCCTTGCGTATTGGATGGATAGTTGGATGGACAGGATGATAGCATCTGTACTTCAACAACCATATCACATAGTGTTGATGACCTTACACTTCAGCAGAGTGGTGACACTTGTGGGGATTCACACGTGTTAGCACCCAGACCTGATGAGCTCCCTATGATGACCGTGACACATTTGTCATCTTTTCAGACACATGAGGATATCAATGGCATTTCAGATATGATGGAGGAGCCTTGTGTGAGGGATGCACACCATGGACATATGGATCCACAGACCCAAGAGGAGAGACATGACTTGGAGACAATGGACCTTATACATACCTATCGGCATGAGGAGATCGAGTCACCTCTTTTGGAGACTCTATTAGTTGAGCAGGTTATGGAAACTGACAGATTGATGGGACAGTTACTTCCAGGACAGACCTGCAGTGATGAGGATGCACTCCTTATTGGTCGGGATGACCATAGCACGTGTCTGGACACATCTGTATGGGATCCAGGCATAGTTGATAGTAGCAGGATGAGTGCACAGGAAGATACAACTGCTCATACAGGCTACAGTGTGATTAGGAGGGAGCTAGAAGTTGGTGATGATGTGCAGTCGCATATAGGAGGACCCAGTAGCACAATGGACAAGGATCAGTTCAGTGCTTTATCTTTTGTAGAGAGTGTTATTGGGGATTCCAGGGTTGACACTAGCAGTGAGGGGCATGAGGTAGCACCTCATCATGGTGGTGATCAGGAGTCACACTACTTGGAAGGACAGTTGAGAGTCAGTGAGGACATGATCATGGCAGCCACTAGGCGCATTGATGACACACATGCATTGGTGGTAGATTATTGTTGGAGGGCATCAGTGGCACATGATAGTTCAGATGGGGGATTTGCCATGGATGACTTTCATACTCTCAGGGAGAGAGTGTCTCTGATGAGGATCGAATACCAGCAGTTGTTGACGGACAGGGACTACCTATTGTGGATTGGTGAGACGTATCATGGGGCCCTGAGGGAGTAGGAGTTGGAGGTGGACCAACTCACTCATGAGTTGGAGAGCACCTGAGGATTCTTGAGAGGCACATAGATAGTCCTTCAAGAATTAGAGTCCAGATCAGAGGAGATTTGTCAAAGATCCACTACATCTATCTTAGTGGAGAGTCAGATATATCCTTTAGACACATTGCTAGAGAATGTTGGTGGTCTAGCAGAGGAGCATGAAGAGTACCCATGATCACTGATGAGTATGGAGAGTTATGATCTAGAGGCACATGAGATACCCTCCACGAGGATCTTTGAGACAATCGAGCACCCACATACGCATGGGGACTCCAGAGCTAGGGGCGGTTTTGAGGACACTTCCATTTGTGTCCCGAGAGCAGTTGACCTTCATGTAGAGGTTGATCCAGTAGGACACCCAGGATCCATGATGTTGCAGGAGTATACAAGAGATTACATGAGTATGCAGGAGAATACAGTGGTGAGTGATAGCTCACAGAGACATGCAGAGATGTACAATGGGATTCAGAGCGACATATTGTCTTGCAGGGAGGACACACACTTAATAGAGCATGGAGATGTCTCTCCTTTGCAGCAACACATAGTTCTGAGAGATCACCTTCACAGTATTAGCAGTCGCATGAGAGATGAGAGATGGAGAGTGGTTGACCAACAGTTGGAGGAGTTACCGTTGATTGTACCTGTTGATTGGGGTTCAGTGATGACTATAGGCAAGTATTTACCATGGGTACCAGTGGACGAGATTTTGGTTGAATCCTTAGGATTAACCAAAGCATATGATACTTTCCAGTCCTATAGTCGGTTACAGATGTTTTTGTTAGCCTTTCCCGACACCTTCATAATCGACAACAACATCAGGGGAGATAGACAATGGCAAAGGACATGGAGAGTTGGTAGACTCCCTGACAGGAGAATCCATATGGCACACAACAACATAGGGGTGGATCACCGAAGGCAGACAGTTGAGACCTTGTGCATGATGATGATCATCTTAGACCCTAGGATAACAGACATCTCACAGAGTGATGCAGATTTAGATTCTCATGGGGATGAGCATGGAGGGCTTTCGAGAGTGAGCGCTCTGACACAGGAGCAGTTAGTGGGGATTGGAAGTGATGAACTTCCAAGTTTTCCATGGGATCCGGGAGTCCATTTTGTTAGTAGGTTGTTTCAACTTATGATGACCCAGGTTGCGCCAAAGAGCCACATACTTCACTCTAGGTTGGTTTTGAGAGGGCTTGTCCTATGGAGTGAGATAGTTTCTCCTTTCTGATACTCATGATCAAGTATGGAGATGGTTGGGTAGGTGTTACTTCCACGTAGTTACTTTTATAGGTGCAACTCCTTGACAACAAGTCTGGTTTCCATAGGTATTTTAGCATGAGGATCCATGAGTGGGAGATCCAGTATGTATACAGGGAGCAGACAATCATGATCAGAGTAGTGCAGTGCCAACATGGTGATCATTGGAAAAGACTAGCATGGGACCCGGGGATTGCAGGGATGAGCATTTCATTTACTGAAGGAGGCGAGTGGACCCTTGTAGGGGAAAGTTATTTTGACTTTCCGTTGAGCTTCAATGTTGAGGAGAGCACGTCACTTGAGGGTGATTCATGGAGGTCTTGCAGTACCTCACTATGGCAGCAGCGTGTGTAGTTGGTGGAGACCATGTTGGTCTTGGTATGGACTTGGAGGATGGACTCATTTCGGGATGAGGCCATGTGTCATGGACAGGAGACTCAGGGTGTTGGTATGTTACATGATTATGCCTCACAAGGTATTGTAGTTCACATCTTGATATGGGATCTAGGGGGTAGAGTGTGTGATAGTTCAGCTTTGGATGGAGCTTACTTTGTGTCCCATAGGTGGACATGGGACCCAGGTATTTTATGTGGATTGACTTAGTTATTGCTTGAGGACAAGCAATTTTCTAGCAGGGATGACTGTAATGTCCCCACTTCGGGACATCATTATATTACAGACTGTTATGATGACCAGAGTAGCCAGATGGAGGTTATAGCAAGTACAGGGGATATTGAGGGGTATTTTGGGGTCCGACTTGCATCGCTCATATTATTTCATCATTATGATCCATTCCGCACAACTTGGCTTTGGTTCCATTGCATTCAGATGATTTCCATGATTTTGAGTTATTTTGGGCTATAAATTAATTAAATTCACTAAGGAGGTCATATTGGGCATAACACTTGGAGGAACCTCTTAGTATAATAGCCCATTGGAATCGGGAGGAACAACACTACAGGATAGGATGATGAGAAGTGACTTTCGGTGGCCAGGGAAGTCACAAGGAGAGATAAGGTACTTTTCAGAGGTAAAAAGGTTAATTAATTAATTAAAGTGATTTAATTAATTAATTAATAATTAAATAAAGTAAAAGTCACTTTGGAGAGACAAGGTGAGCAGGAAGGATAAAAGAGAGATAGGGGCCTCTATTCTCTCATTCATGTTGTTTATCATTTGAGATCTGGCTTCTTGCTAATGAACCCATGCTCTTGGGGGTTTTTAGGGTTTTGACTTAACAAACCTAGAGATCAACTCGGTGGTGAAAGATCCCACCCAACTTGGTTCAAGCTCGGTCACGAAGGTGAAATATTCCTCCCTCACCATTCTACATCAGATCCATTCAGTTATAGAGGGTTCCTACATCCGCCACAGGTTCAGGGAGAGCTAGGTTGTAGCTTTAGGAGGGCTTCCAATAGGATGGCACACCATTGATTTGAGGAGAGTTCAATCTAGGAGTTTGAGAAGGCTTCTGGAGATTTGAACACTTGGGTTTTCTTTGCAGGGCCTTGATCCTCATCTCTAGTGCATTTTGGGAGAGTTATACTAGTCAGTTGATTTCCTAGAGCATTGCCACATTTTGTAGAGAAGGAGGGCGTTATTGGGAATCAGATCTATTCGGTTTGGAGAAGTAAAACTTCAACTCTCACCTTGAGACTTCACCAGGAGGTTTATCTTGGCCCGATCTATTATTCTGGAGAGTTTCATAGTGTTTGGAGGCCTCCTTCAACAGGGCCGAATTATTGGGCCTTGGCAATATTCAGGAGGGCGCAGTTTTACTTGAGGATTCAATATTTTGGAGGAGCAGATCTTGGAATTTCGGCTTGAGACTTCAGGAGGGGGTTCTACTTGCCCCAATCTATCATTTTGCAGAGTTTGGTGCCATTTGGAAGCTTCCAACAGCTAGGCCAAAATATTGACCCTTCACAGTCATTCATGAGAGCACAGCTTCAGCCAGGGGATTTTGGACTTGGTCCTGATTCATTTTGTATTGGTCTTCATCTTGTATTCATCCTTTGGAGGCTTATATCTTCTTATCCTGAGCATTTTGTAGCAGCTCATATTCTGGCTTGAGGATCTATCTGATGTTATTTCAGATCTGCACATCCATTGTATCAGGGTTTCTTCTATTATGAATAATATCAGATCTGAGGTATTTTTGAGTTATCTCTTGTGTTGTGATCTTGCATCTTGTTGAGGTATGTTCCATTGCTATAAATTATTGATTATTGTTGCAACACACATAATAACCATCAAAATAAACCGTAGCGTAACCTAAAAGACCAAATCTACAAAGTGTTTGAGGAAATGCCACAACCAGAAATAGTTAAAAAATTCATGAAAAACTCAATGTTCTTGGCACCTTGGCTTGGGAACATTACACATCCAAGAGGAATTCCAACATTTAATAGTTTTGTTCGTACAATAGTTGAAGGAGGAATCCGTACAGTATTTATTGTTGTTCATACAATTGAGAAAGGGTGTGAAAATCGAGGAAGCCAGTTCTGTTAAAGTTTGACATGATTTTCAAGGTATTTTGTTAAAGGAATCTGTACAGTTGAGGACTGTACCACTCTGTCAAGTCTAGGCACATATTTTGAGGGGCATATTGCTACATTTCTGTTGTACATAATCGTACAGTTGCACAGAACTCGATGCAGTTGGGTTTAGCATGAAAATCAAGGAGTTCATGTGCAGATTTATAGAGATAAGTTGTTGTGAACTAATGTTGATAATGCTACTGTTGTAAACTTAAAAAAAATCCTCTATCTCAATAATAAAAATCTCCTTGAACTGGTTTTCCCCTGGTGGGTTTTTCCAGGGGCATTGCCCGGAAATTACTAGTGTCAAATGGTGTGATTTGTCTATTGTTCATTGGTATTCCGCTACTAATTTAGTTTCATATCTTAGTCATTTAGTATTTTTGCCCATAAAGTACAGTTATGTGTTGGGATTAATGCTTTATTGGAGGTTGAAATATGTTCATGATTAAGTTTTTATCTGAGTTATTATTTTAACATGGTATCAGAGCTAGGGCTCTGAAGTTCAATGGAAATCTTTGACACTAGGACAACAATGACTTGCTAGGGCATTTGTTTGGAAGGAAGTGAAAGAAAGGTTCTTTGTCAGTTGGACAAAGATGACTTCCTGTCTCAGGTATGAGGATGGGTTGGAGGGGATCTCCAACTACCTACAATGGAAGCTGAGGATTACAAGTGTTCTTAAGGAGAACAAGTTGTGGTCATTTACGAATAACATCGTACCAGTACCTTTGTCAGATCCCATTGCTCTGGACATTCATGAAGTGAAGGAAGCAAGGGCTCAAAGAATAATATTGGACGGAGTCAAAGACCACCTTATTCCACATTTGGCTGAGAAGCAGACAACCAAAGAGATGTGGGATGCAATGAAAAATTTATAGGAGGCAAAGAACGAGAACCAAAAAATGGCTCTTAGGGACAAGCTCCACAGTACTAGGATGGCCAAGGCAGAGAGTGTGGCCTCCTACCTCACTAATGTTGCATAGGTGAAATATGAGTTGGCAATTGTCGGAGAAGTTATTCCAGACTCAGAGTTGGTGCGCATAGCCCTCAAGGGCATCACCAAGGAGTGGGAGGTTTTCATGAAGTGTGTGGTTGGGAGAGAGAAGCTCCCAGATTGGAGTAGACTATGGGATGATTTTACATAGGAAGAGATCTGGGAGGGGTCTCAGGAGAAGGCAGAGGGTGGTTCAGACGAGAAAAATGTTGCTCTTGTGGGAAAGAGCAAAGACAAGAAAGACATGAGAAAAGTGAAATGCTTTTCATGTCACAAGACTGGCCACTATGCTAGTCAATGTCCAAACAAGAAGAAGGAGGAACCAAAGGTATCAACATTAGTTGACGTTGTTGAGCTCGCAGAGAAATTCGAGAGGGAATTTTCTCTAATGACTGGTCCTTTAGGAAGTGGTTTTCCAGTGTTCGAAGACATTGAAGCGTGGTTTGTGGATAGTGTTACTTCTCGACATATGACTAGGATGAGGTTTGTGTTCCTTAGTCTTTCAGAAATTGACTCAGAATGTTTTCTGGATAGTGGGGCCGACTCACAGCTTGCATTGAAGGGGGTTGGAAGTGTTAGATTCCAACTAGAGTTAGGAGGTTTTCTGGAGGTAGTCGAGGTGTTGTTTATTCCAGAGATGACAGTAAACTTGCTCTCAATGTCATCTTTGGATAGTGATGGACTTGGAGTTTCATTCTACTATGGTCATGCGTTTCTATATCTAGAGGGAGATACTCTGAACACAACAATATTGCTTGGTGTCAGGTATGAGAGATTGTATAGGTTGTTGGGACAACTTGTGATTAGATCCAGTGGATACCTGAATTCAAAGTATGTGTCAGTGTCCGAGAGTGGGCAAGTTGCACGGGAGAGAGAGTTGATATTAGGGACTCAGTTTTCTTCCAGTACTCTCAGAGGACTCAAAAGGTATGAGTTGACACAGACAGATGCTCAAGAGAGTGTGGAGACTCCTAGGAGCATGTCTTCAATTCATAGTTCAGTGGAGATAGCAACAGAGGCTTCCAATGCAGTGGGAGCAGAGGCCTCTATTTCAAAGGGAGCAGCTACAACAACGAATGGGATGATGGAGTTGGAGGCAGATTCTAGTGGTGGTACTATAAGTGCCTCCCTCGCTAAGAGGGAGTGTTAAATTTGGTAGCTCGAAGGTACTTCAGCATTGGCAGTGCCCAACATGTGGAAGTGACCGAGCATATTTCTCGATAGTGACTTTATAAAGTATTTTTATAAAGTGATTTTATAAAGTCAAGTTGAACTTTTAAATTTTTAATGTGTAAAAGTGACTTTATGAGGGTGTGGATCACTTAAGTGACTTAAGTGACCTCAACGAAAGATTAAGTCACAACCGTTGATCTCAAAAGGGAAAGATCTAATCTTGACCGTCCATCTCTTTGGAATACTAAGGGTTAGGGCAGTTACACATTGAATCATGCATAAATTCAACACAAGTGGAGAGGGGTGTGCACTTTTTTAGGAGAGAAGAGAGGGAAGGTGAAGAGGCACAAATTCCAAGAGATTTTTGAGTTTAGAGAAATAGAGCAACAACAAGAGTGGGTTGGCACACATCCCAAGGAAGGGATAGGCAAGCATCCAAGAGGAATTTCAGCATTTAATAGTTTTTTATGTACAATATTTGAAGGAGGAATCCGTACAACATTTATTGTTGTTCATACAACTGAGATGGGGCACAAAAATCGAGAAAAACAGTTCTATTATAGTTTGGCACGATTTTCAAGGTATTCTGCTGAAGGAATATGTATAGTTGAGGACTATACTGCTCTTTCAAGTATGGGAACATATTTTGAGGGTCATACTGCTACATTTATGTTTTACATGACTGTACAATTGCACAAAAATCAAGGCAGTTGGGTTTGGCACGAAAATCGACAGAGTTCATGTGCAGATTTATAGAGATAAGTTGTTGTGAATTAATGTTGATAATGTTGTTGTTGTAAACTCAAAAAAATTCCTCTAGCTCAATAATAAAAATCTCCTTGAACTGGTTTTCCCCTTGTGGGTTTTTCCAAGGGCATTGCCCAAAAATTACTAGTGTCAAATGGTGTGATTTGTTTACTGTTCATTGGTATTTCGCTGCTATTTTAGTTTCAGATCAGTCATTTAGTATTTCTTCTCATAAAGTACAATTCTATGTTGGGTTTAATGCTTTACTATTGAAGCTATATAGGAGGTTGAAATCTGTCCATGACTAAGTGTTTATCCGAACTATTATTTTAACAGAATATAGGGAAAGTGTGGGTAGAGAATGTCAGACATGATCCTCTAGCAAATAATTTTTCACAATTGTTTGAAGAATGACATCTCTATGATATGGAGCCCATTCAAATGATACCTACATGGAGGAATCCGAGGAGTTGAAAAGAAGGGATTTCTAAAACGTTAGATGGATTTTTGTTTGCAGAAAGGATTCTTGAAGAGGTGGGAAAATTGAAAACTTGATAGGGAGAAGGGGGTTCTTCAAATCATATCCCAATATTATTGCAATTAGAAAAGGGAGATTCTAAACCCTTGTGGCCCTTCAAATTCAATCATCACTCATTGGAAGAGAAAGATTTAAAGAATCTAGTCATTCAAAGTTGGAAAATATTTGAACCTAATTTTGGAGCAGATATGTTCCAGTTCCAATTTGTGAAAAATATAAAACAAGTTAAAAGGATTGTAGAAAAATGGGCAAAGGAAAAATCCCAAAAGGCTCAAAAGGAACTAACAGGCATAGAAGATCAAAGATCAAATCAAGTTGCTACTAGAAAATAATAGTCTAGCTGTCTTTATTGAAAAAGAAGTGAAAAAAAAAAACTAAAAGAATTAGAAAGGATAAAGAGGAAATTGTTTGAACAAGAAGTAGTAGAATGGAGATTAAAGAGAAAAGCAATCTCGTTAACAAAGGGAATCAAAACACTAATTTTTCTAAAATTATGCAAAACACAAAAAACTGTTAATACAATATGGAAGATATAAAATATGGAGGGTGTAAAAGCTAGAAAGTTCCATGAAATAACAAATCTTGGTGTAAATCACTTTAAAAATCTTTTCCAAGAACCAGTGTTGCAAACATTGCGTTGGTGAAAATATCGCCTAGGGTCCAAAAAACAACTTATTGGCAAACATCGGGGAAATTATTGACAAATATCGACAAAATTAAAAATATACAAAAATATTCTTTTTTTTTTCAAGTTTTAACCCTCAAAAGAAACAATAACATCAAATAAATACATAGCCACATAAACATGAAAATAAAATGGATATATAAGATGTATAAAAAAAAATCTAGAACCAAAAAAAAAAACAAGTGGAAATTGTTACACACACCTGCAAATACACCAACAGTTGATGGGAATCAATCCCCATTCCGTAATAAACTAGTGATGGAAAATTAAAACACTCTCTTCCTGTTCCTTGGCTCAAAGAAAAATGGTGGAGACCTCCTTTGTTCTCAAACCTTTTGAAAATGACCAGAAAAGTTAAGATCGCCTTTTATGCTAGCCTGTCCACGGGCTTAGTGATATTTTCTATCGACTCATGATAATATCATGATTTTTCTGATAATATCGATGATATTTTCTGGTTGGAAAACATCATGATGTTTCTTGGCAATATTATCGACAGGCCTAGAAAGAGAGCGATATATATCAATGTTAGCAATATTATCACGATATTTGCAACATTGCCAAGAACCTCAAAGGCCCAACATAGCTAAAATATTGAAAGCAGTCCCCTTTTTTCCAAGGATGATAGAGGATCGAGAGAATGAGAACCTTGAAGTCGAAGTCACAAAGGAGGAGCTAAAATTTGGTCTATCATCATTCAAGAAGACAAAGAATCTAGGCACAAATGGGTGAATAGCATAATTTTATCTAGGGTTCTATTACTTGATATAAGAAGATCTTTTAAGGGTGATAGAGGAATCCAAACTATAAGGGGAGTTTTGGGTGCTTTGAATTCAACCTCTATAGCAATTATTCCAAAGAAAAACGACCTAGATTCCTTTGATGATAATAGGTCAGTTTCTCTATGTAACTCATATATATAAGATAATTGCAAAGATTTTGGCTAACAAAGTAAAAAGAGTCTTGTCTAGATATATCTCAGAAAAGCAGTTTGGCTTTCTTCATAATATACAGATCCATGATGCAACAAGATAACACAAGAATGACTCCACACAATAAAGGTAAAAGTTAAAACATATGCAAGCCATTGTAATGAAATTAGACCTGGCAAAGGTTTACGATAAGGTGAGCTAGCTATACCTCATATTGGTGATGATTTAGATTGGCATGAAAGTTAAAGCAGTAAAGTGGATAATGAGATGTGACCTTAGCATCATTTGCACTCCTAATAATTGGTTCAAACTTCAACCTCAAATTTTTTCCCCATTTAGGGGATTTAGACAAGTGTGTCATTTATCACCATTATTTTTTACTTGTTCCAGAGGGTCTAAGAAAGATCATTATAGAAGCTAAAAGGGAAGGTTATTTAAAGGGCATAAATATAGGGAATTTTGTGAATTTAACTCATTTACTATTTCTAGATTATGTTTTATTGTTTGGAAAAGGGTCTCTCAAGAAGCAAAAAAATACAAAGAAATTTTAAAATTGTATTGCAAAGCAAACATGGATGGAAGGAAGTGCTCATAAATCTTCATTTCTATTTAATAGGTTGAATGAAGAGTTGTAAAGGCAGTGCTCTCATGCACTGTCATTCTCCATCCAAACATTTAAGGGTGGATTAGGATACTTAGGATTCTATCTTAAACCTAATGAATAGAGGTGAGGGTAACTAATTGGTGCTACATGTGGTTGTCCAAAGGAGGCAGCTTGATAAAGTTAGCATTGGAGGGGATCTCAATGTCTTGGAATTCATTAGCTTACATTCCAAAAGGGTTGGAAAAAATACGAAAGAAATTCTTTAGTTTTTTGTGGACAAGGTTATGATACTTAGGATTCTATCTTAAACCTAATGATTATAAGGTAAAGAATTAAAACTAGCTTTATGAAAGAATAGAAGTGAGGGTGACTAATTGGTGCTACATGTGGTTATCCAAAGGAGGCAGCTTGGCAAAGTTAGTATTGGAGGGGATCTCAGTGTCTTGGCATTTATTAGTTTACATTTCAAAAGGGTTGGAAAAAAAAGAAAGAAATGATTTAGTTTTTTTGTGGACAAGGAAAACGGAAAATGAAGGAATCCCTTTGCTGAAATGGAAAAAACTGGCCAAACCTTAAAAATTAGGGTGGAGCCTAAGAAATATTCACTTGTTTGGACAATCCCTAACAGCCAAAAGCTTATGGAGTATATTTAAGGGAGAAGGATTATAGGGGAAAGTATTGTTTGAAAAATATATAACTCATGGAACAATGGAGGAATGGTTAAGAAGTGAAGAAAAAATGTATGTGGGTGGGTCACTCATTTGGAAGGCCTTAGTATTTGATAAGTATATCCTTGGATGGGGAGTGTAGGAAATTGTATGTTGTCTGAAAATTTGAAATTTGAACTAGAAAATATTACAATCCATTGCTTAGCAGAGGCAACAATTCTTGAAACAACAACAATATGGAACCAAAGGTGGAAATTAGTGACCAAATTGGGGTTTCGTGGAGAGATAGAAAAGGGATGGTTCAGTGATATATCTCTAATCTAAGAAATAATGCTCTCAAATTATGTAGAATGGAAGATGAAATTATATGGTCTAAAAATAAGTCCCGAGGGGTATTCATAACAAAATTAGGTAATAAGGCCATCATGAAAGAAAATGAAGAAGAGAAGCTATAGTGGTGGAAAGTTGTATGGAAACTTAAGAGTCTGCAAAAAAACAAAGCTTCTTATGGTTGACCTTATCTAATAAGGTTCCAGCCTGAGATAATTATAAGAGGAGGACATGGCAAGTTTTAGGATGATGTATTTTGTGCATTGCCCATATTCAAAAGAAATATGGGGAGAGACTTTGAAATTATCTAATGGTAAAGGTGAATGGGAAGGAAATACTATGCTAGAACATTTAGATTATTGACATAAGGATAATTCACTAAGAAACCATAGAGATAAGGATAATTTATTAAGAAACCATAGAGCTTTACCTTGCACAGTGGTAATATTTCAAAATAAAGAAATTCTACCAATTGAAGTATGTGAGAGGTTAAATATGCTTGTGGAGATATTTGGCAACATTTGAGGTTAAATATGCTTGTGGAGATATTTGGCAACATTTGAAGACAAAGATTCAAAGAAATTTAAAGGCTCCACATATAGATAAATTAAAGATTTGGGGTTACTTTGAAGGAGGATGTCAAGAAGTTCCAAGTAAATGTAGAGGAGGAGGTACAATATTCTTAAGGGACAATCGTGTGATTAGATTTGAAGCATTGGTAGGAGAAGGATCTAAGAAATAGAGTTGAATTGTATGCTTTTTGGTTGATGTTGAAAATTGCCATGAATAAAGAGGCCTAGACTGTTTGAAGGTAAATTGGAGATTCAAAACTCATTGTGGAGTGGACAAAAGGAAATTTCAACCTAAGGAATTTAATTCTTGCACTTATAATGGATAGAAGTAAATAGGGTAGAACCCAATTTGTTTTTCTCTCATTCCAACATGTTTATAGGAAGCTCAATGTTAAAACTGATTATTATCCAAAGAAGCCCTTCAGAAATAACAAAACAAAAAAAAAAAAAAAAAAAAGAAAAT
>ML786912.1:75230-88156 GCA_009831015.1 Picea engelmannii | reverse complement strand
TTTTCCTCTTCCGAGGAGTCAGAGCTTTCGGCTGGTTTTTTCCTTGTAACATCTGCATAAGAGGGGCTGGAAGGGCTTCCTTGAGGGACTTCCGGGTGAGCCGATTCCTCATTTTCTTTGTTAGGGATAGGGGGGTCACTTTGGGTCAGATTCTCCGGAGGTGTTGTAGTTGGCTTGAACTGTCTGGATTCTTTACTTTTTGAGCTCTTTTCTTGGATGGGATTGGAGCTGCTTGGAACCTCATTCGAGTTGCCTTTGCCTTTGCTTTTTTTTTGGTTGTTGGTTTTTTGTATGAGAGTCCATTGCTCACCATTCTGCTTGTCTGGATGTTCTTCCACCTTTTTCTTGCAGTGCTTGGCGAAATGCCCATATCCATGGCAGTGCCTACATTTGAATGGAAGTTGTTCATAATCCAGCTCTTGTACATGCGTCCATCCTGCAACTGTTAACTTAATGGCTTCCGGAAGCCCCTCCTCCAGATCTACTTCGACACATATACGTGCGCATGAATATTGATCTTTTCTTGCAGCCTGGTCTATGTATTTTCCTAATCTGTTGCCGATAATCTGGAGAGACTTCGAGTTCCAACAGTGGAGGGGGAGATGGGGAAGCTACACCCACACCGGAATAGCAGATGGGACATCCTGGGCTGGGTCGAAGTCTGGCGACCATTTGTTGAGATATAGTCCTTGGGGGCCCATGAAATAAGGTCCGTTTCTAAAGATTATTCTTCTGTCCTCTACACTTTCAAAAACGAAGATGAAGAACCCTTTGCCTATGAAATAGTTCTTGATTCCTTCTTTGATTAACGACTTCCAATTTCTCTGTGTCCACTACTCTACTGACTTAGGCGAGGGCCAAAGGCCCGTGAACTGGCCTATGAGCCCTTTCTCAGCAAGATTAAGAGTTGCTTTACAGGTTTCTTCTTCAGGAAGAGCTACCGAAGGTATGGAATCCATCCTCTTAACGAACTTCTGCTGAATGGCTAAGGGCTGTCGCTTGGAGATCGAGTCCAACATTGCTTTGAAAGCAATTACTTCAGGAGGGGGCAGGGGAGGGTCCAGAGGCACCGGATCCCCAGGGGGCGGCATGACTTTTCTGGACAGTCCCAGACGGCCCGTAAGCTCGGCTAAAAAAAGAGGAGGGAGGCCCAGGAAGGCCCTGGAGGGAGACCGGGAGGCCCAGCAGCAGGAGCTGCCAGGCGGGGAGGCCGCAGGAGGCAGCACGGGGGCGCAGAGAGGCTAGGTCGCAGCTCACGATCCGCGTTAGTTACACTTCAACATTAGAAAATGCTTTGAATCAATAATCATACAAATTTTGAATAAAATAATAATATTAGTAATTAAATTAAAAAAAATTAAATATTTAAAATTAAAAAAAAAATAATAAAATATTAAAATATTAAAAAATATAAAATAATAATAATAATAAAATTAAAAAATATAATCATTATTATTTTAAAATACGGTCATGTTTTATCTCAAATACTTGTTTTATCTCAAATACTAAATACTGATATGTTCTATCTCAAATACTAAATACTGATATAAAGACGAAAAAAAACCAACGCACCAATTTTACATTAGGCCTCTACCAACCATCAAAACATATCTTATTAAAAATCTTTATTAATCAACCTCTTTAAATAATAGAAATTTGAGTGATTCAGTAATTGAGAGAGTAAATCCCACCACATTTCACAAACAGTGGAGACTGGAGAGTACCAAATTACCATTTATACACGGTCTGTTCTGTCGTATTAAGCCGTTCAGTTCATTAAATTACCTTGCTGGAGTGGCCGGCGGGGGTGTCGCGGTGGGCCAGCCATCTCCCTTCAGTAAGGGCCTGGCCCACTCATGATTTCATGTTACAATGATTTTAACTACTTAAATATCTAAATATTGTTGGGTTGTGGGTTCTTAGTTCATAGTTAAAAATACCGATCTAACAAATTATAAATACATTTTTAACCAACAAAAAAATGAATACTGAAATATAATAAATTTTTACTCTATTAAAAAAAAATACCATTATTATTACTCTTAAATTGTAAGTGTTATAATCCACTTTGCAAGTTCAACAATTAGCATTCCATTGTGGATAAGAATACCATCTAATTTAATATTGAAATTTAACATATGTTAAATTTATATGAAACCTCATCAAAATAAATTAATTTCTCTTCAATTTAAACTCACAATTTATATTAAATTCATACCTCTAACTATAATTGTCAACAACAATTTTATAATTTTTAATATTCAATTCATAATCTACTATGTCATAAGATACATCTTAAAATTATGCACATTATATATTAAAAAGAATAAGCAGCGTTGTATAATGATTTGAGGAGATTGTACCAAGGTACTTTCACCTAACCTTTATGATTCAAGGTATAAACTTTCTATAATAATCACTGCATATACTATGATTGAATCTAAGAATTCTAATCAATCATCATTGTAAAATGCTTACATAATAAATGAAAACAATATTCAATATCTCTCTCATATGGCTCTTAGTCTCAAGGGATTTTGAGTGGAGATTCTCGTACCATAGAATCAATTTACTTGTTTAGAATTAATACGAAAGGGATAATCATAGAACTGTGTAAGATAAAGTCTAATAGTAATTGTCTTTCAACCATATTCTCTAATACCGTAAGAAGCTCATTAATTCATCCCTTCATATTTATAATCACAATAATTTTAAGTTATACGGAAGACGATTATTAAATCGTTTCACTTGTGCTAAAGATATTAATTATGGGAATTAGATAGGATCAATGTACACATGCAATAGTGGTAATTACGACAGGGAAGACTATTATTCCTAGGAAATTAGTTTTATTATCAGTTAGAATTAACTGAAGAAAACGAATGGTAATACCATCGCTATTACCCTCTAACACTTACAATTATGAATACTGAATTATAATAAATGGGTTCTGGCGCTGTTAAACCCGAATTCGATGTAAAGTGCACTGAACATGAGTAATTGTACGCATTAAATGCCCGTCTAATCTACTGGATCTCGCGTGTCCCTTGCACTGCGCCGACTGAGTCCATGTGGCGAGACAGGACAGTTTGGGGGCGGAGTAAGTAAATAAGTATACCGTATACCTAGCGAGTCTACCGAGTCCGACTATTTGAGGGTTTTCTTGTTTCTAATTCGATTTTTGGTAATTATTTTTGGAATCAGGTAAATAATCACGAAATCGCAATATATAAATTATTTATATTGGTTAAATTATTTTTTTAATATATAAATTGATTAGGGCTCTACAAATATATGCAATCTAGAAACCTGTAATTTTATTTTAATTATCTTTCTAAATTTTGGTCGGAATTTAAACAGTAATTAAAAAACTTAAAAAAAAAACTATCTAGTGAATTTTCCTAATGGGATTGCAGAGAGCATCCTGTTCACAGCGAAATGGCGAAGAAAGATTTTTCGGATTACTGGCCACGTTCCTGGCAGTGAAATGTCGCGAACACGTCACTGACATACGCCTTTTACACACCCCTTCTCTTACGATATCTAACATTAAATAAAATAAACCGGATTTGAACAAACGACCTCCGCTTGGAGTCGGGAAAGGGTCTGCGGGCCGGTGACATATATGAACCACGAAATTCATGTATGTAAGCCAACTAGGGAAAACTCCACGCATATATATAATAAAGAAAAAAGCCAACCACCTAATACATGAAAATTTTAAAAATATAAAAAAATGAAAAACTAAATTGAACGACTGATGAGATGTTGTGTTTGATAAAACCCAATTTAAAAGATGAACAACGTGCGTCTGATAAAAACCCAAACTGAGAAGATGGAGAGTCTGGACAATTTAGTTTTTCCCTCCCATTTCCGTCGTTTAGAGGGCAATTTAGTTTTTGTCTCCCCGCCGTTGTTTAGTACAGCTAGATAAATTAATGAGCAATATAAGTTTAAAAGATTTTTTAATATAATGAAAAAAAAATAATTAAATTAAACTAAATTATATGAGATTAAATTGGACAAAAATAATAAATTAGATATGACATAAATAAATATACAGACTACAAACTTTAAGCAGAAGCAGGATGGACAACAACAGAACTTTATAGAAACTCGGAATTATACTGAAAAAAATATGTACGATCATCCATTAACCTAAGAAGCAAACGCCATACCTGTAGGAGGAGTGCAAAGCGTAATTTCTTAATTCCTCTGTGTTGGCTGTGCATCCATGAAATGAAAGAAGGGTCAATTCCTCCTCTGTGCTGGCTGTGCATCCATGAAATGAAAGAAGGGTCAATTCCTCCCGCCGTAAATTGTGTATAGCTGATTCATCAATCCCTCTTCACGCAGGCAAATTCTCTTCTCTTCCTTGTCATAAAGAATGACAAATTCACAAATAGACAGACATATACACAAAAAGACAGACACATACGTAACAAAACATCGACAAACAAGCAATTTCAAGGCCGATTCATCCACACACATTACAGATCTAAAACGCATACACGACAACAGAAAAACACACAAAGAGACTAACAGGAAAAGTGAGAATTATGTCTACGGGCAGGCAAAGCAAATGCTATTTATAAAGCTGTGGATATGCTTTTTTGCGGTTTTAAGGGAACGCTCGATATGCTTTTATGCTTTTTGGGGTTTAAGGCAACGCTCGATATGTTTTTATGCTTTTTGGGGGTTTAAGGCAACGCTCGATATTCTGGGAGGATTAGCTTACCACTTGCGAAACCAAACAATGATGTTTATATTAGGGTTTCATATGGTCTCACATCACTGTTGTTGTGAATGCATGTCAGAAATATTCCACCGAACTGTAGTTACTGGGTAGTACTAGTGGTGATTGGATGTCATAAAATATTCCAATAATACATACCATTTCGTGATTGACCGGTATATTTGATTGGTCGAGGAGAATCTGGAGATCCACCCCTGCACTTCCATAAGTGGTGTAGTTTTCCGGAGATCCACTCCTGCAACGGATCGATCTCACAACTAGCGTGGTGAGGTAACTGGACGGAAGAATGGAGGGTTACATGGTTGGCCGGGTCTCTGTGTGGGTAAGGAGTCATTAAGCGCGACTGAGATAGAGGTTGATCATGGTTGGAACTTGGTTTGGTTAGTGTTTTACAGAGTAAAATTTAACCATGGTTGTAAAGTTTTGGTTTTTTGAAATTTAATATTATTTTGATAAATATTAAATTTCGTAAAATAAAGATGAAAAGGTTGTTTAATGAGTGCATTAAACTCAGTGCGTTTTATTGATCTAACACATGTAGTGATTGTAGGTTAGGTTATTGATATACGCATTTAGTGATAGCATATAATTAACTTTTTGCTTAATGCCAATGTTCATAAGTACAACCTTATTTTGGTAATATATTATTTTTAATATTATATAAATTATTTCGATGATATTATTTTTAATATTATATAAATTATTTTGATGATATATTATTTTTAATATTATATAAATTAATTTATTCAAAATATATATTAATATTATATTTTTTTATATATATTTATAATTTAATGATTTTTTTTTTTAAATTAATTAAAATATTTTATAAATTTTTATTATTAATATATTTAAAATATAGTTAAATATCATAAATTTATATTGATAATTTTTTATATTTATATAATCTTCATAAATTAATAAACAAATGCAAATTTAATCTTAATATGTTTATAGTTTTAAATACATACTCCCACATATAGAACTCCGCTCCCCAAATCAACAACTCCAAGTCCTAAATAATATTGGAAACACCATTGCAATGATATAGCATCCTCAATAATGATAAGAAATTGAAATATATTTAAAATAGAATGCATATGAAGAAGAATTAGAGTTAGTTTTGTTATTACTTTGACCTCACCTTTACCTATAAACTTAAACTTAATCCATCTATGTAACAATAATATATATAAAAAAATTGGAATACTTATAAATTTTTTTTGGAAGATTGTATATTATATTAACAATATTTATCAAAAAAAATTGGAATACTTATCAAAAAAAATTGGAAAAATGGTATATTATATTGATGAGTTATATAAAATGGTTATTTTTAAGCAAATTAAAAAAATATATATTATTGTATAATTATTAGTAATATATAATTTATATATACACTAGTGATTTTTTGATCGCAGGGTTTTTTTGCGAATTGTGAGCCCGCGCACCCGATTCAGGGTTCCCTCTTGCCGCCATGGAGGTGCTGGGCTCTTCCCAGACTCCTCCCCCTTTGCCTACCCCAACAGCCGAGGACACTTTCAATCGGATGTTGGCTTCTCTGTCGAAAAAGAAGACAGTCGAACCCCCTAAGTTCGTGAAGAAGCTGGATGATATTCCAGAAATCTCTCTCCCCCCAGAGAAACCGATCCAGGTCGCCTCGTCACTGGCGGATCATGCTCTTGTGGGACAGTTCACTGGCCTCTGGCCCTCACCAAAAGCAACGAAGAACTGGGTGGTCAAAAATTGGAAGCCTTTGATCAAGAACAATGTAACCTCATACTTCTTGGGGAGAGGCTTCTTTCTATTCTAATTCACCACAAAAGAGGATAAAGATCTGATATTTTGGAACATGCCCTATTTCATGGGCCCTCGGGGCTTGTATCTCAACAAGTGGACGCCGAACTTCGATCCAGAAGTGCACATCCCTACGGCTGTTCCAGTATGGGTTAGGTTGCCAAACCTCCCAGTCCATTGCTGGAATTGGGACTCTTTGCAACACATAGGTAACGCCCTGGGTAAATTTATTGATTGGGAAAACAATAAGGACCAATATGATTGTGCCCGAATTTATGTCGAGGTCGATCTAGAGGAGGGACTCCTAGAGGCAATAAAAATCAAAGTCGGCAGTTGGACTCATGTGCAAAAATTAGACTACGAGCAAGTTCCTTTCAAGTGCCGAAAATGCCATGTCTACGGACACTTTGCCAAGGGTTGCCCGAGTAATGGAGAGAAAGATAAAGAGAAGGAGGAAGGATAGAATCAGGCCAAGCGGACAAAAAACTCCCATAAAACCCCCAAATCCGAGGCTCCAAAAGACAAAGGCCCTCAGTCAGCTTCTGATCAGCATGGCCCTACTCTGAACGGTCAAGCAAACAAATTCGGGCCCTTAAGCTCAACTCCAGAGGAAACCCAGGAGGTCGAAACACAAAAGACACCGTCCCCTGGCAAAGGGGCGCCCTTAGGTCTGAGGATAGGGGAAAGTGCCTCAAAAAACCTCAAGGAAAAACAAGCAGAATTCGAAGAGGAGGAACAAGACTCAGAGGAATTAGAAGAGGAAGGAGAAATAGGGGATACACAAACTTCGGCCAGAAGATCGACAAGAGGCCAAAAGTCTGCCCGAGATAAGAGAGAGAGGGAAACCTACAAAGATAAGCTTCAGGGCAGCCAACAAATTGTAATGACCCTTTTCTTATTACTATGAATAATTTCATAAATAATCCTAAACATTAGCTAAATTATAATTAATTATTATATAACCTTAATTAATTATAAGTTATTAATTAATTATTTTGATTATAATTAGCTGAAGTATGATTAACTCCTTGATTAAGGGTTAATGAKTGAGTAATTATTAAATGAGACATTAAATGATTAAKTATTAAAYTAATGGTTARTGATTAATTGATTATTAATTAAAGTAATTGATTAATTATGTATTAAACAAATGRGGGAAAATAAAATATARGTTWAAWRGGGTTACGTATCCCATAAGGGATAACRTAACCCATACRTAAAAKGAACATTAAGTAAWGGATAAGACCATTAAATAGAAATAAATGTWTKGATAAGGTGTTTGGTGRGMARTGAAKGTGCGAGGGCGGTGAAGGAGGCATAAGGGARGGAGAAGGACCATGGAGGAGGRKKATTSATTTTWGGAGGGATTTCATTCATGCATKGGASGRGAGGAKATTTTGGGAGCRTTGGGGGACAGAGTKARATTTRACRGTGGGATTTACAGTGCACCGGGGCTGAGGGGTTTTGGGCTCRGAGGGCTAGGACGTCCATCGATGTCCTAGGGCCAGGCGTACTGGTCGGTAGGGTGGCTGGTTTTGGGGTGTCTTAAGGAGCAAGCTGCTGCAGATTGGTTCAAGCGAAGGGAGACAGCATCAGAACGAGGTATTTAACCTGTCATGCAAATTATTATGCAAATTTAACTTGTTATGCAAATTGTTAAATAAAATGTTATTTTATTTATCAAAATCTGGGAGTGGATATGTTAGAGTAAGTGAATTTTTAGTAAATTTAAAACTTTTCGCTCTGTTTTAATTCATGGTAGTTTAATGAATTCCCGGTCACTACACAAACCCTTAAGAAACTTTTGGCAAAAACCCCGAAGATGACAAGGAATTAGACTCAGGGCTCCAAGGGAGCTCAACACACTCAAAAAAGTAAGTGATGAAGGTCGTCTCCTGGAATTGCAGGGGTATGGGGAGCAAAGTGAAAGAAGAAGCAGTGAGAAGCCTCATAAGGATAGAAACCCCTGACATTCTATTAATCCAGGAGACAAAAATAGAGGGAAAAGACTTCCTCCAAGTTAGTAATAATTTCTAGAAGAAAGGTGGAGGATTGGTCGTTTCTACTCGAGGAGCCTTGGGTGGGCTGGGCTCTCTTTGGAACAACAATAAGTACTCATTGATCACTAAAACTCAAAATGACCATTGGCTATACTTGAAACTCCAGCTTCTTGACACAAAGGAGGTCATCAACCTCTTCAACATATACGCCCCAGTCAACGCAGGGGAAAAAAAGACCTGCTGAGACTCCATCAGGAATCTGGTAGAAACAGAGAATATGGAAAACGTAATCATCGTCGACGATCTTAATCTCACCTTGCTTTTGTCAGAGAAGCGAGGAGGCAGCAATGTCAGGAGTCCGACAAGGGAATGGGTGGAGGACCTCATGCAAGAGTGGGATTTGCTCGACATCAAGCCCTCCAATGGTAAGTACACTTGGTCAAATAAAAGAATCGGACCTGGTCATATTGCAGCAAGACTTGACAGATTTCTTGTTCAAAGTTCTTTCCTACTTTTAGGTCTAGAGGCTAGTATGCATATTCTCCCTTGTAGTGTTTCAGATCATAAACCCATCAAACTCGAATTCCTGGCCCAGAAAAATCTAGGCCCTATACCTTTCAGATTCAGTCCTTTATGGGTCAAGGAACCAGATTTCATGAAGAAGGTAAAGGAAACTTGGAGGGAGCCTTTCAAGGGATATTCCTTCTTCATCTGGGAGGAAAAACTCAGAAGAGTGAAAGCAGTCCTGAAAAGCTGGGCCAAAACACTCCCTAATCCAACATCTGAAAGAAAACAAGTCCAAGCCAGCCTAGAGCTCCATCAACTACAGACTGAAAGCACAAAAATCACAAAATAAATTCTGGACAGGGAGGCATAATTACAATAGAAGTACCACAAGGCATGCTTGTCAGAGGAAGAATATTGGAGACAAAAATCCCACAGCATTTGGCTTAAAGCGAGAGATAGGAATACCTTCTTCTTCCACAAACAATCCCAAGCGAGAAGAAACTTTAACTCCATCTCAGAAATCAAAGAAGATGCCACAATCCACAAGGACTTCATCAACATCAAAAGGGAAGCATCCTCCCATTTAAAAAACCTTTACAATGAAGAAGGGGAGAGAGCCCATAACTCCAAGTTCCTTGATGTGGTACCTACAAAGATCACCAATAGAATGAATCAGATACTTGAAGCTAAGGTTACTAAAGAAGAAATTAAGGCTGCCCTCTTTGCCATGGAGCCCGATAAAACCCCCAGACTAGATGGGTTTACTGCCATATTCCTCCAAAATTGTTGGCAGATAGTCGAAAAGGATCT
Source organism: Picea engelmannii (assembly GCA_009831015.1). Lineage (NCBI taxonomy): Eukaryota > Viridiplantae > Streptophyta > Pinopsida > Pinales > Pinaceae > Picea > Picea engelmannii. Next base: position 78,286 of record ML786912.1, on the reverse strand, counting down.
GCATAAACTAGTCCTGAAATCCCAAGCCTGTTAGAAAATTGGGGGCAACACCAATTCTGCCTTCCTTGCCCTCATCCCTAAGGAAAAGGGAGCCAATGCCTTTAACAGATTTCGCCCGACATCTCTTTGTAATATCGGTTACAAGCTAATAACAAAGGTGATAGCCAATAGATTGAAAATTATCCTCCCTACTATTATCCTTGAGAATCAAGGGGGATTTGTTCATGGGAGACAGATCGGGGACAAATTCTTGTTAGTACAAGAGGTGATACACTCCAGTTTGCTTCGAAAAGAAAAGGGTATGGTCGTATAACTTGATCTTGCAAATGCCTTTGATCGTGTCAGACATAGTTTTCTCTTTGATGCTATGCACAAGTTTGGATTCGAGAATAACGCCATCAATTGGATTCGGTCTTGTATCTCGGAACCCTCGATCACTCCTTTGGTGAATGGGTGAGCATCAGATTTCTTCAAAGCCTCAAGAGGGCTCTGACAGGGGTGCCCCCTTCCCCCCCTCCTCTTCGTCTTCCAAGATTTTGTTCTAAGCTTTTACCTGGAGAAGAAACAACTAGATCAAGAGATAATGGGTCTGAACATTGCAAGAGGAGTCAAAAATATTAATCATGCGTTATTCGCCAACGACTCTTTGTTGCTGGGCACAACCAATATGCTTTTGGCTTCACGCTTCAAAGGAGTGTTGGATGATTACTGTGAGGCAACGAGAAGCATTCTAAATAAAGGGAAATTCCATATCTACTGTTGGAAGGTTCCTGTCAGCACCCTCAATGCCATCTCCATATGCTTGGGCTTTGCGGCCTCTTCCAACTGGTCTTCTTTCAAGTACCTGGGCCTTCCAATTTTCCAAAAGGTTGCCTTTAGCAGAGACTGGCTCCCTCTTTTAAAAAAATTCAAGATCAAGATTTAGGCCTGGGGCTTCTCTTAGCTCAACCATGCTGGTAAATCAGTGTTGATTAAGGCTGTCCTCAACAACCTCCCAATTTTTCAATTCTCTGTCATGTTGGATCCTATCTGTATCCTCTAGAAAATGGAGAATTACATCCGTAAGTTTTTCTGGAAAGGCGGTAAACAAAACGAAAAGAGAATCCCCTGGTAAGCTAGGACAAAGTCACCAAGCCCCTAATGGAAGGCAGACTGAATTTTAAAGACCTCAGCATCCAAAATGTGGCAATGGGAGCCAAGCAAATATGGAGAATTATCACACCAAAGCCTGGTTGGGTGCAAACTATTATGTGGAAAAAATATTTCAAGGGTCAAAGGAAATGATGTATTGACAGCCCCATTCCAAAAACTGGATCACATCTCCTCAAGCTCTGCATCAAAGCTACCCCATTGATAAACCTCCATGTGTTTTGGATTCTAGGTAATGGCAAGCTTACAAAAATCTGGGAAGACAACATCATGAACAATTCCCCACTCACCGAAATCAGTTTGTTGCACGCACTTTGGGCTTGGATGGTCAACGTCGGCTTCATCACGCTGTGGGATATCTCTTGTTGGGAAGACTGCAACTGGATTAGTTGGAAGAAGCTCCAGGTGCCTTTGGGGCTGAAACAAGACTGTGAAACGTTTTTTACTCACCTAAAGTGCATGGCCTCGATTCACGCTATGAGACAAGATAAACGTGGATGGGGCTCCCAATCGGGTAGCTACACCGTGGCTCTAGGCTATGCAAAACTGTTGGAACAACCCCACATCCCTCCCAACCCTGTGACTTGGAAGGGGCTTTGGGGTCACAAGGGGCTTTGGGGTCACAAGACATTTCCTAAAATCGATTTTTTCTACTGGCTCATGTGCCACAATAGAATCCTGACTGGGGATCGTTTGAAGAAAAGAGGCCACCAATAGCCCTCCCGATGCATAATGTGCCTTGAAAATGAAGAGAATCTCTGTCACTTAATGCTGGAATGTAATTTTGCTCAAGAGATCTAGAACGAGGCCCTGGGCCCTTGGAGAAACGCTCTTACCTGTTCCACCTCCATCGCTGATCTATTTGCTACCTGGTTGAGCAACTACCCAGGGGTACTTCCAAAAAATGAAAGCTTCAAGGTGGCCTAGCTCTCCTTGCCAAAGATCATTTGCTGGCAAATCTGACTGGAAAGGAACAAGAGAATTTTCAGAGTTCAAGTGCAGGAAGCGAAGCTTGTCTCGATAAATATAAAAAAACAACTGAAAGAAAGCCTGGGCGTTCAGCTTGAGGAAACCAATTTAAGTCAGCATGATATTGAATGGGAAAAAGGTTGGGCCTCCAGTTTGCACAAGTCGTGAGACAAAGCAAGCCAAGCAAAGATTGGAAAATTAGATTCAATAAAAAAGACTTTTCAACCTGGTTGCATCATCAATCTAAACATACTCTTCTCTTTGGCAGGGCAACCAAAGGCAATCCCGGGAAAGTTGGTGCAGGTGGTGTCATTAAGAATCTAGCAGGAAGAATCGAGCATAGCTTCGCTTGGGGCTTGGGCCACAATACCAGCATCCAAGCAGAAGCATTGGCCCTGTTCCAAGACCTCAAGCAAGCCAAAGATCTAGGCATCAAAGAGGTTAATGTAATTGGCGACTCTCAGTCCATTATAAAAGCTATAGTGGAAAATTCTACTCCCAAAGACTTCAAATTAGCAAGACTGGTGACAAGAATCAATTCCCTAACTAAATCCTTTCAGAGTATAAATTTATTCCATGTGCTGAGGGAGAATAACAAGGATGTTGACTCAGAAGCCAACAAAGCAACTCTTCTTTCAGCCGACACTCTACTAAGAGACAAGGACGAAGATTGGGATCCCATTCCTTAAGAGCTTATTGTACTCTCATGTTTTTCTGCATTTTACTGAACCAGTTCGTCTGTATTCACAAGTTAGGAAAAATAATGGAGATTGAATCGTTGGCTATTTGTAGAAACTTTCGGTTTGTGAGTATTCGAGCCTTTGAGATCCTCGCTGTAGAGGAAATATGGGCTTCTCCTCACATTTTGTAACCTGATTAAAGGCATTTACGCTAAAAATTAAATGCAATCCCATACACGTATATATATATATATATAT